>CM053576.1:0-58884 GCA_028646485.1 Cryptoprocta ferox | reverse complement strand
ACACTGGTTGTGGAGGGACAGAAAAGTGGTGTTACCACCCACATATCTGAAATACTCACTATGAATAAATTCCAGGGAGTCATTCGTGATGAGGAGGGTTAGGGTTTTACAAAGAAAGTTGGAAAAAGGAATTTAGATTCAACTGTGTGCTGTAACTATGAAAGGCTGCCTCTCATTTGGCCTTTTGATCTTGTGATGTGAGGTTCTCACAGGTACTTTCAGAGCACCTGGCCCAGATGTCTCCTGGGACCCCACATCAGAGAGGTGTCGTGGTTCGAGGGGCAGACATAGAATGGAACCTCCTCAGGGTCCTTACAAGGCCCTTGGCAGTGTCTCCACTCTGGACTGATGGCTGAGATGACCTTGGACTGGCTCAGTGGCCATTCCACATGTCTGAGGCCCATGTGGGTGGGATGGGGAAGAGAGAGATGGGTACCAGGAGAGGAGACAAGTGAGGATGGATCCAGGCAAAGGAGGCTGGGAAAATGTCTGCAGTGGTCACCTTGGAGGTGAGGTCCAAGTTTGGGGACAACTTCTGGGCAGTGAGGCCCTGTCCCCTCACCTGCTGAGGCAGGAGCCCTGGAACGGTCCTTGACCTCCTGAAGACTTCGTGCCTCTGACTTCCCCATCCCAAGGACCTCTCTGTAAACTGGGGCCACGTGTCCCATTTTAGGGCCATGTGTATTTACCCAGTCTGGGGCTTATAAAAAGTGGGTAACAAATTACATGAGTCTCATTTGTTGGAGGGGAGAAAACAGAACTTGCAGGTAGAGGATGTTGTCCTCAGTCAGCTGTTGGTTCCTAGGTGGTCCTGAGCTCAGATATCATGATCCTGAAATGTTGGTGCTCAGAAGGCATCTCAGGGAGCTCCTGGTCCAGGTCCCTCCTGGAACCCACAAGAGTGAATGCCCAGAGCCCTCTGAATCAGCTGGTTTTCTGTGGTGCACTCATTCCAATGGCAGCAGGAGGGGGATATGCTCTGAACCTTTTCTCAAGTTACTTCACCTGTTTCTGGGGCGTTTGTTCCTCTGCAACAACTTGGCGGGAGTCATTATGGAATGTCTGAACTGAGTCTTTCTTGCATGAGCACTGTGGCCCCTGTCTTCCTTCCAGAACACACATTTCAGATGTGGCAAAGCTGGGACATCCATGGACATCATGCCATGACAGCCTCATTCTTGGATGCTGTGGGGTGATGGGGCCCCTGCTGTCCCCGCGCTGCCTGGCTAAGGGTGCCCTTGTGAACTTCTGTGACCACCCAGGCCCCCAGGCGCTGTGCTTGGTGCAATCTCCCAGGGAGTGACCTCTGGATGGTTTCAGCCAACACCTTCACTCCACATTGCTGGGGTGATATAGAAGTGATGTGGCAGCAAGGTCTAGGTGTGGACCCAGAGACCCCTGAGAGACACCCCAGGGTGCAGAGGCATCATGGCTCCTGGGGGATGGGGAGAGAAGGTAGCTGCTGACCTTCGAACCATGCAGGAGGCGTGAAGGTGAGGCTGGAGAGGGAATGTGATCCCTGCTGCCTTCATGTCTGGTTGGGAAGCCCCAGGTTCTGACCTGCGGCTTCAGGAATCACTCCAACAGTGGCAGTTCATCCAGGAGCCCCCAGCAGTCTCAGTGTCTGGCATGGGAGGGAGTCTGGGCCTCCCCTCCCCTCCAGTGCTCTGTGCTCACCTCTGACCTCTTTGTGCCAGGTGCCCTGTGCCAGGCTGTGTGGGGCTCGGTCACATCAGCGGCAAATATGCCTCACACAGAAGTGCATCTGGCTGTCCACTGGCTGCTCGGAGGCAGAAAGAGGGTTCCCTTAATGGCTCACCGTTCTCCTGGAAATCACTGAAGAACGAGGGGCCCACTTGCCCCACTCCGGGCTGTGATGGCTCTGGTCATGCCAACGGTAGCTTCCTCACCCACCGGAGGTAACTGCCCTGCGCACCCTGCATTTCATAGGGACCCTGGCCTTGGGCGTGTGGGCAAGGCTCTTCAGGAAGGGCCAAACTAGGGCTCAATTGTGGCCTATAGTGTTTCCAGAGTAAAGCAAGGCCCAGATTGGTAGCCGACTAGGGAAAGCCATAGAAAATCTGTTAGTATCAGATCATGGTGTTTGTGACATGTGTCACCCCATGTGGCTGCTCCACATGGAGCATGTGGAGTCCCTCCAGCAAGAGTGAGTGGAGCCCTGAGTCTGGTGTGTGCATTCTCCAAACAGGCTACCAGCTTCTCATGAAAAGCTGGCCCCTCCTGCTGGGGCCTCGTCTTTGAACTTTGGGCCCACGTCTGCTTGCTGTGGAAGGGACCTGGTGACAAGACCCCTCCCTGCCTGGGCTTTCACTTGCCCCACCCAACATCTGTCCCAGGGCTGGGGGGGGGGGCTTGCCTCCCCCATTCTATTCCTCTGTGTGCCAAGCAGCTGAGGTATTGGCCGAGGTGCGGGGGTCGCCACACAGTCCATCAGAAACCGTCTTTTTCTTTTGTTCTGGCCCCATCTCTTCACCTACAAGATTAATTAACTCATTCATTCCACAAGCTTTGACTGAGGGTCCACCAAATACCAGGCTCAGGAGACAGAGCAGAGAACACGAGTTGATTTGGGCTGGGTGGGGGACAGACTATAAGCAAACAAATGAGTAAGGTATGTGGTATGGCCAAGAGGGTAAATGCTGTGGAGAGAATAGCGGCAGGGAGGAGGGAGGAAGGCCTCTCTGAGAAGGGGGTGAGAAGCTTGCCCCAAGCCATCTGGGAATAAGCCTTTAGGGCCTGAGCTGAGAAAGGCCTGGGCTACTGAATAAGGAGTTTGGCAGCTTGGCAGCTGGAGCCGGGGAGCAGGGGGCAAGAGGAGATGAATGAGAAAGTTCCAAACCAGGATCCTACCAGGCTGCCAGTCAGCAAGGACTTGGCTTTCATTGTGATGTGTTATCGCAGACTGGCCCTTGGTATGTAACCTTGGACTGGTTTTTGGTGCGACCTTTGCTTCCAGCTTATCTGGCTGTCCCAGAGCAACCTTTGCTGGGAAGAAGGGAAAAGTCTCAGGGGATGAGGTTCTCAGCACGAAGTTCAAGACGAGTGATGGTAAGGTGTCCCTCCTGCAGTTTCTCCAAGTGATCTCTGTGACCTGGGTGAGTGAGCAGTACTGGTGGGAGTGGGTGGGGAGGCAAAGCCCCTCCTAGAGTGAGTCATGGTGGAGACAGACAGCTGAGCTGAGCCGATGGGCCTCCCGACCTCAGCTCTGGATCCCTGATTGCCTTGAGTCTGGGCTCCTGGACCTCAAGTGGCCATGCTTGCTCTAACCTGGGTATTGATAAGTGTTGACATCAGAGAACCCTGATAGCAGCATCAGAAGCCACGTTCTCAGGGTTTGTGAAGTTGTGAACTCAGTGTCAATGAAGAGGGAAGCTGAGGAAATTCAGCACCCCCTGGAAAACTTCTATCTTTATCTCGGCAATTAATACTTGCCAAAGAGATTTATACTCTCCTATCCATGACCCAGGCTCAGGGGGAAAATGTAGACACATGGCTACTACTAGTCTCTAAGTCTCTAAGACTGACTTTTCCAGCATGAGATGTGGGATATGAGCTGCCCACCAAGCCAGGCAGATTGCCTCTGCTTGGAAGAGCTCCCTAGTTCCACCTAGAAAACAGGCCTCCACCGCACCTCCACCTGTTGGCCTGGATGTAAAGTTGAGAGCCACAACCAAGGTTTCTCTCTGGGGCAGTACTGGAAAATGATGAAGAGATCAAGCAGTTGAACCAGGAAATTCGCGACCTGAACGAGTCCAACTCGGAGATGGAGGCCGCCATGGTGCAGCTGCAGTCCCAGGTGGGTGGTATTGCCCACCTGCACATACACCCTCTCCCTCCTGCTCTGTGTCAAGCCACTCCCTCCTAACCCGAGAGGTCCTGGTCCTCAGCCTTCTCTTTGGTGAGGCAGGAGAGCTGAGCCCCTTATCAAACTCATCGTCAAGCTGAGCTGATGGGCGTAGCACTCAGGGACACTCAGAACAAGCCACACTTGCCAGCATTGGTAGTTCCTTCCAGCATTAGGGGTCTTGAGGTGCCCGTACAGGGGGGTTCCATCAGGGTTAATGGCGCCATCAGGGTTGGCTGCTAGCCCTGTCGGTAGGAGTAGTACCCCAAGGTGGGTTTTGAGGGCCCAGCTGGAGCCTGATTCTACCACAGCACTGCCACATGTCAGCCTAGTGACCTGGTGAACCTGTTAACAATATGCATCTTGTTATATTATATATAGGTCAGTAACCATCCTTACTGACGTAGAATGGAGAGGATAATAGGAATCAACTCTGTGAGGTTGTTGTAAGATAAATGCATTTGTATGAGAAAGAGTCTGACCCAGAAAGAGCCACTGTTGCCGTGTGATATGGTTACAAATTTCTTTAAGTGTATTTGCCATCTCTCTCTGATTTCCCCAAAATGAACATTTGTCTTAAAAAAATGCAGTGAAGGCCTTATTTTGAAAAGAAGACAATTCCCTGTCCTTAGCTGTTGAGTAGGGGGCTGGAGCAGACCCTGGGGCACAGAAGGAGTGGCCACACACAGCTATGTCCCCTATGGCTGGAGGGTCAGAGGCACAATGAGGTACTGGGCCCTGCAGGATATTAGGGCAGGAAGGACAGATGGGAAGGTGGTGAGGCTCCTTCCCAGAGGTTGCAGTGTGACACACTGGAGCCCCACATATTTTGTGATGTTGTTCTTCCTCCACTAGCAAACAGGTTTTCATGCTGACCTCCTGTATAAAAATAGCATCGGCCCATGGAGATAAGGAAGGATTTTCATTTTGCCATGCAGCAGTTTCCCCAGGTTCCTAGGCAGTAGAAGCAGAGGACTGTTGGGGCATCTCTGGGTGCCGAGACCTATCACTGTGTGACTGCCACCCTCTGTCCCTCACTGCTCCCTCCTTTCCCGAAGTGTACCCTTGGTGCAGCACCCCTGATTTCTCCCTTTTTGCTGATTTCCACCTTTTTAAAAAAGTTTTTATTTAATTATTTTGAGACAAAGTGGGGAGGGGCAGAGAGAGAGAGAGACAGAGAGAGAGAGAGAGAGAGAGAATCCGAGCAAGTTCCACACTGCCAGCTCAGGGCCCAGTGTGGGGCTTGAACTCATGAACCTCGAGATCATGACCCCAGCCGAAACCAAGAGTCAGATGCTCAACCCACTGAGCCACCAGGCACCAGGCACCCCTGATTTCCACCTTTTTAATCACCAGCATCCATTTGGAAGGACCGAGAGCCCCCTTTCCTCTAGAGAGAGTTTTGAGTCATGTGCTCTGCAGAAGAACTCAAGCAAAGAGAAGGCAGGCCCCTAACTCCTACGCGAAGTGTTTTAAGCCAAAGATTTGTCACCAGGTGACAAAGCATGATGTTTCCCAGCCATGTGGTTGGAGGAAAGCAGTCTACCTGATCCATAGCTTCCTAAAAGGCAGCTCACCTGTCTGTACCTCGAGACAGCTTAATGTGTCACACATGTCACGTGAGCTTGCCTCTGCCCTGAGGCTTCCCTAAGATGAGGTCAGGTTGGGGGCTGCCCTCCCGAGCAAGTCTTCTCCAGACCAGTCCCCAAGGCAGGCTTCCCACCTTCCCCATGCTGGCTGTGAGCCATAGGGTTATGCTGACCCCGAGACTCACTTGATCACTTGAGCTGCCCAGAATAGGCAGGACTGCCCATGACTGTTAGCCCTGTCATCACTGTCACTCTCAGGGTGTACTGGAGGAGTCATTGACTGGCTCCACTCAGCTAGGAGTGGCAGAGGGAGATGCAGTCGCCTGCTCTGCTTGCCTTCCACAGCTTTATTAAGGCACTTTGTTGGTCTTTCTGGTGGGGGGAAAACCCAAAGGCAGCCAGATACCCCATGAGGTGGATGCAGTATTCCCATTACAGACAAGGAATAAGAAACATGGTGAAGTTAACTGCACAGCTAGTGGTGGGCTGGGATTTGAGCCCAGGGTGCTTTGGAGTCTGTGTTCCTCTCTGCCCCTGTAGGACAGCTGTGGCATAGAAAGCCATGGCCCCACACAGCTCCTGGATCAGTCACTGTGTCCCCTCCTCCATCCAGGGACCAGAATCCCTACCTCTTTACCCTCTCCCAGAGAGATAAGAGATGTGGCACAGTTAGCATGCTGGGTGTGTCCCAGGAGGACGTGATGTGGTCCACGGGGCCCCAATGGCAGGAGGCATTTCCCACCTTGGTCTGGTGCAGATCTCCTCCATGGAGAAGAGCCTGAAGAACATCGAAGAGGAGAACAAGCTCATTGAGGAGCAGAATGAAGCCCTGTTTCTGGAGCTGTCGGGCCTGAGCCAGGCCCTCATCCAAAGTCTCGCCAACATCCGCCTTCCGCACATGGTAAGCAGTATGAGGCCCTGCAGGCACACCAGTGAGCTTGTGGCTGACTCTTCCCCACCCCCAGGACTCTGGGGAGGGCAATGAGAGTGGGGCATCCCTCTACCTCCGGGGTCCTGCCAGAAGGGCAGGTGCTCTGCCCCGCAGGCTGCTGGCCATGGTGACTCCAGCTGTCCCGAATAGCTAATGAATCCACGGCAGAATTCTCATGGTTGTTTTGGCCCAATGGTGCCAGTGCCACCCCTAGTAGGTGTGAGAAGATGGGTTTGATGTCCTGCCAGAGACTTCTGTGGCTTCCGAAAATCACGGGACCCACTGTGTGGATGGAGCTTGCTAACCTGGTTCTGTTCTCCAGGAGCCAATATGTGAGCAGAATTTCGATGCCTACGTGAGCACCCTCACAGACATGTACTCCAACCAGGAGTGCTACCAGAACCCCGAGAACAAGGACCTCCTGGAGAGCATCAAGCGGGCTGTGAGGGGCATCCAGGTCTAGACCCCATCACTCCAGAAGCCACCCCGCCAATCGGGACATCCGGGGAAGCCCAACTTGGCTCCATCGTTTACCTCCCTTGCTCTGTCCCTGCAGTGGGGAGTCCCAATTCACAGTGACTTCTGGTTGGCAGCCCAGGGAGGCCTCAGGTGGGCTTATCCACAGGGGTGCCTGGAAATCAGTGTCTTTCTTGTTGCACTTGCCAGGCTGGAGGCCTCGACCTCCCCACACGAGTGCAGGGCAGGGCATGAAGTATTACAAAGTGATTTATTTTTGTTTTTTGAAAGAAATCTGAAGAGCAGCTCAAAGTCTCCAGTGAAAGCTCATGGACAAGGTTCTCAGGGAAGTTTTGGAGTTTGCAACCACAGTATTCCTTTGTCTGTCGAGGCTGGGAGGGTAGCCGTGGGCACGGGGCGCGTGGTGCGTGTAACAGTGTCAGCCTGGAGCATGCGCCCCTGGGCGCACGTCTGCTCAGTGAGGTCAATGTGGCAAGTGTGTTTTCTGTTTTCATTTAATTCAGTTTAGTCTTAAGGATGGAATAAAGCACTGTTCCAGAGGGTTAGAAACAGACCTGCAGCCCATGGCCAACTTGAGGACTCTAACTTGGGAAATCCCTGGAAGTTCCACATTAAAGCACCTCACATCTAGGGGCAGCTGGCACCCCAAGCCCGCATAGATGCGTGCAGGCTTGGGGTCACACTCCCTCTCGGGGCTGCTGCCTTCAGACCCAGGTCTGGGTCAGGGCCAGGGTCTCTGGCTCTCTGTGAGTCCACTCACGCCCGTGACCTGTCACTGCCGCTTTACCTGGGTCACGGCCGAGCTTGACTGAGGTGGGGACGGCGTCAGCAAGGTCAGGGGATAAATTCCTAATTTGGAGACCACCAAGGTTTCACTTCTTTTTAGATCCACTCAACATGCGAAAAAAAAAATTAATATAATGTGTTAAACACAATGTTCCTAACATGTAAATAGAGTCCAAATCGGTTGTGACTGCAATTCCAAGTTAGTATTTAAAAGTAGAGAAATTGCACTTCCTGGGAGAAATAAAAAAAAAAAGTAGTTAGTTTAATTATTCTGTAAAGTATTTAATTTTGTCAAGATGTAAGTATTTATATTCACAACCTCTTATGTTAACATTTGCTATTTATTTAACATTTTTATTTATTAATTTTATACTATTTCAACTAGACCCCACACCAGGACACCGCGAGAAGGAAACAGATGAAATCAAAGCAAAATTAACTATTTGACAAGAGATAGGCCACAAAAAAATCTTGCTATAACTTCTATATATAGAAGTCTTCTTATAATTTTGATGCAACCAAGTTATTTTTTATATATTTTGTTATTTATTCTTTTAATAATGGAGTTTTTTAAAAAGTATTTTGTAACTGAGGAATTTTGATAATTTGGGGATATTTTCCCCCTGGTCCAATGGAAAGAAAGACTTTTTGGTTTTCTTTATCTCTTTGGTTCCTTTTGTTTCAGACACGGACAACAGCAAATGGAATTCTGTATTTATTATTTATTTAAGTGTAGCGCAGATGTGTGTGCTCTGGTGTGTTTCTCGTGTTGCGTCTGTGTGCTGGTTCTTGATGGCTGAGTCATGCTGCTGGAAGGAGTGCTGGCCACAGGCAGCACCGAGCAGTCCCCGCTCACAGGCTCCCTGTTCCTCTGACAGCTCCGATACTGTGACCCCCTTCCTCAGGAAACGCGTGGAACCCACAGCACAGCACTTCTCGGTGTGTTTGCAGGGTGATTTCCTAATAAAAGTCCACTCTGACTGTGCCTGGGAGCAGTGTGTACTGTGCCTATGGTCTCTGTCCCCGAGAGCCCTAACAAGTTACCTTCCTGGGGAGTGGGTGGGTGGGTAGGTGGACTCTTCCATGTGTGGTCTCTTCTTGATACCCTGATGTGGAACCAACATCCTTCCCCTGAAGGGGATTCTAGGTGGTCTAAGTCACTATGTCCTGCCTCTTCCCATATGACTGGGTATGTGCAGTGCAGAACTTTCTCTTGGGCTTGGACAGAAGTCTTCCTGTTGGGGTTGTCAGACAGGGTAGGGTGGCAGGGGTGCTGGGGTTGGGGGGGGGTAGAATAGGGGTTGCCACAGGCCATGTCTCCTGGCCACAAGGAGGAAGCCATCTGTAGGAGGAGGGAGTATGGACATTCTGGAGGGAGGCAGAGTTGAGAAATGGAGAGAGAGAAAGGCAGAAGTGGAAGGGATGAGAGAAGTCTATGATCTTTTGAGAGCTCCTGGATCCAGCCATACCTGAAGGTTGTCCACCCTTGCATTTCCCAGTTATGCAGGGCAATGAACTCTTCTCCTTCTCTTTACTCCCTTCCTCCCCTTGTTCCTCCTCCCCTTCCTCCTTCCCTTCTCTTTTCCTTCTTCTCCCTCTTCTCCCTCCTCCTCCTCTTCCTCCTCTTCCTCCTCCTCCTTCTTTTTTGCTTAAGCTCTTGTGCTTGGCTTTTTGGCCTTGCAGTGGCACCTCACCATTTTCACACTTCAGTGTCAGGCGGAGCTCTAGCTCTCCCAGGATGAGACTTAGGTTTGGAGTTTCAACCTGAACTGTCCACACCTTTTGACCTCCTTGGGAATCTGGCCCTGAAGGCCAACCTGGAGCTCCCATCTGACATGATGAAGGAAAATTCTTAGAGATTCGGAGCCTTGTTTCCAACCACTGTCTGAGTTAGACAGGGCCCGGGACACCTGGGGGCATTTGGTATATTTGGAGGGCAGCTGCGTGGGGACCTTCACTGCAGCCCAGACCCCCCTCCCCACCTTCCTTCCCACTGTCCTTGCCTTTCTCTCTTTCCTCTCAGTGTCTACAGTGTGCAGGCCTCTTTTCTTCTGGCAACTTCTATGGTTCCCTCCTCCCGTCCTCCACTGGTCCCTCTTCTCATCTGCCTTTGGCCACCTGGCCTCTCCCCTAGCCTGTTCTTGACTTCTGCCCCACCCTGCCCCTGCCCCTGTGGATGCTGTCCCCCTGTGTGCTCCTCAGAGGCTGCTCCAGTCCGGATCCTGGCCTCTCTCCTTCCTCAAATCAACATCCCTACAGCTCATGTCTGCCATGTGCAGAGAACTCCCACACTGCCTCCTAACTCTGCTTTTCCCAGTGCTAGAACCTTCTGGGTCTCCACTTGAATGTTCCACAGACCACAGGACATGTACCCTGGTGACCACAACAGCCTGCTCCCAGCCTGACCCTCCCTGGGCCCAGCAAGATACTACCCCTCATCAGCTGCCTGTCCTGACTCATCCAGTTGAAGAGATCATCGTCATATGCAAGCTACCAAGAGGGGCCACGGTGTCTGTGGTGCCACATGGATATGAATGTTACCACGGAACACCAATCTGGTCGTGTGTGCCATCCAGATGGGGCCACCCATGAGTACTGCCCTAATGAGGGCAATGTATGACTTGAGGAAGAACAGGTGATTATTAAGGCTACATCCAGCCGTGCAGGGATGCAGGTATGGTGGCACCAGCCATGGCCTGCCTACCACAGGGGACAGGGTGGACTCAGTGACTACTGAGCTCCAAGGGAGGCCTTCCTACTAACTGAGGTATCTATTTGGGCTGGTTTTGGCTCCTGAGGGTTGGCTACACCCCCAGCAGCTTCTTGAGTCAGTATAGATCTTAGGGGCACACTAGGAGCCCAAAGGAGTCGGAGGAGCTGGTACAGTCTCTGCCCTGTGGGGCCATCCCCAAGCCCACCACTTCCAGGATGAGAGGCCTAGGGGGAGGGGCAGGGAAGCCCACAGAGCAACCCTGCTTCCCACACAGGGTCCTGGAAGTGGATGAGGAGGAGGCAGGTACAGCTCCCTCCTCAGCACCCTTCCAATGAACCCCCTCATTGGACCCGTCCATCTCTGTTCACTGGGTTCCTTCTGCCAAATTGGACACCTTACTGCCCGTGTCTTTCACACACTGTCGAAAATGTTTTCCTTGTATTTAATTCTGTCACGGCTCTCTCTGTAGCAGTTGTCAGAATAGCAAAGGAGAAACCTGGTGCTGTTTTTGAATAAAGATGGTAAGGAGTCCACCCAAGGCTCACCTGCTGCACTGTGAAGAGCAAGCAGAAGTGCTTGTAAGTCCCACACCATGCCTCCCAGAACCACTGCTTGAGTCCCCAAGCAGAGCTTGATAATCCAAGACCCCATCAGGTGCCAAACCTAGAAGGGCTCAGTCAGTCACAGCTGAGTCATCCGCCACATAAAACCCTACCTGGCTCACCCCTGAGCCGGTACAGGAGAGAAGTAATGACAAACCCACCTCTCGTCAACCACTGTTGACAATCCTGCAGGCACTAGGATTGTCGCTGTCATAATGACCAGAAGACTGAGGCCCACGAAGCTGCTCAGGGTCACACTAGAGAACTGGCTATGTAGCCAGGATTTGTACCAGGCCTCTAGCCCCTGGGGCCTGTCCTCTTCAGGAAGAGGAAGGGGTGCCAGCTCAGCTGAACCCCACGGAGCAGTGAGACCCACAGTGGGTACAGAGGAGCCACAGGAGAAGAGGCTGTTGTGATCCCCAGGCCAGTGGACGGAGCAGGAGGCACCAGGAAGAATCTGTCCAGGCACGGCATGGACAGACAGGTCCCTTAGTCTTGGGAGAATCGGCCTGGCAGACGCCATTGCCTCCCAGGATGCTCTGACCATTCCATAAGGTAGCTGGGACTGGAAAGAGACTCTGAAGCCTCCTTGAGGTGGAGTTGGGTTCTCCAGCACTCCTCTGGCTCCTCCTGCCTACAGAGCTGAGCAGGGTATACCTGTCCCTACAGGGGCCTCTCCTTGCCCCCATCAGCCTGGGCTAGCCTGCCTGGATGATTCACTGTCACTGTGCTGGCCAGGGGTCTCCCACAGGGCAGTTAGGCTTATCCAAGATCTCTTCCCTACACTCTTAAAGGCAGTTTCTTCCCATGTACACATTTTCAGTCAGTAGCAGAAAGGACTAAGATGTGGGCCTTGTACTGGGACCATAATCTCCAGAACATTCCTGATCATTCCCTAGCCATCACCACACTTGTACCCTCTCTGGAGGACCTCTCTCCCCTCATGCTGTTCCCAGAGGGTATGACAGCTAGCTGCCTGGCCCCATCCTACGTGCTGGCCCTCCGTGTGATTTTTGCTGAGCTCAGGTCTGAGGGAAGGCCTGGAAGCAGGTCTGGGATCACTGGAAGAGACCCCCAAGCACATTTCCTTCTTGCAGTGCTGAATCTGTGGGGGTCTTTTCGGAGTTTGGAACCCCTTGAGATTGTTTGAGAAATTACGTGTGCATATGCGGTGGCGGGGTTGGCGGGGGATCTTTCTCCTGATCCACAGCTCTCCCACATTCTTGAGCAGTGGGGAGATTTCTCAGCTTGCAGTCCCAAAGTGTCCTATGAATACGACACAGTGGCCATAGGCTAGGGACCACACTTTGCATTGACTAGAGCCTGAAATTTGACTGTCTGTGCTACAGCTTCCTAATCAGTACAGAAGGAGGAGCATATTAAGACGTGATACATGTGCACTCACCACAGTGGGGACCGGGTCATTCTGAACCAGCTGAAGCATCTGGATGCCCCCACTACCCACCAGCTCAGGGTTGTTGAAAAGCTGTGTCAGAGCATCAGTGGGAGGGGCTCATGATGATGGTGGTCTGCTTCAGGTCTCAAAGCTCACTCCATGCCCACAGAATTCTGGTCCAGACACCATCCACTCGCCACCCGACCATGCTTGAAGTGTCCTGGGGCAGCTTTCAACAGTCTCAAGGCACCCCTGAGTGGCTACTGGTATGGGGGGATGGGCTGCTGCCGCCACCCTGCATTTTGAAGCCCTGGGTCAGGACTGGTGATCTTCAATCATTGTTCAAGCACTTAAACCCTTTAGACGGAATGTCACACAGAGCCCTTGTGTTATTCTGGCCAAGGTTGAGGGTCAGAACTGGTGTGGCCTGAGGGAGATGCCCAGCACCTTCGGGCAGGTCCAGACAGATGTCCCATCAGAAGGTCTCTAGCTACCTCCCTCACCAGCCAAGTACAGAGCCTAGGAGACCAAGTAGGGAGAAAGGGCCAAGAACAGGATGTGTGCTCTCTCGAGGTGGGGGTGGTCAGGAAGTATGTCTGCACAGGGCTGCTGCATGGATGACAGTTAGGGGTGCTGGGCAAGTCCCCTTTTGGGGGCTTCTGCTTTGTGACACAGTAGCACTGGCAGCAGCTCTGTTTGAGTCAGAGGCCATCTCATACCTGGGAACCTTGAGCATGTCACTTCTAGCCCCTGTGCTTTGGTTTTCTCCTCTGTAAAGGGATCCACAGCACATGCTACTGAAGGAGGGGAGGAGGAAGGTGGAAAGGGTTAGCCCAGGCTGCAGGTCATGTATCATCCCCTGATACTCTGAGGACACCCTTGAACCCACCTCCTCTTCCCTGCATCTCCCCATTTATACCAGCAATCACTCCCAGCTCCAAGATCTACCTCTGTTAGGTGCTAGCCACCCCCCAGGGCCCTCCAAGTCTAGGTACCTCTCAACTGGTGCCCGAGGATTGAGTACATCTGCTGCTGCCACCACTGCTAGCAACTGGTCTGGCCTGCCAACAGCTGCATTCAGAAGTTTTGGAGTTTGGTCTTTCCAGACTGGCCTTCCTTCTCCAAGGCTGCTGCCCACTCATGCTTTCCCCTGATGCCTTTCCTCTCGTAGGTTACAGGAGCTAGGGAGAAGAGTCTGAGGGGCTGGCAAAGGGGAAGGAGACCCTTGAACCCTAGGACTCATAGCTTAAGAAATGTGGGTGTCCGCTCCTCAGGATGCTTCCACCCCAGGTTCCCTGGAGGTAGGCTTCTAGACCCTGGGCTGACACTATTTCTTTGTGTCATCTATCTATCTATCTATCTATCTATCAAGAACTCGGGTGGGGAGGGGGTTTATTTTATGGAATCGGCTCACTCAATTGCAGTAGCCAAGTCTGAAATCTGTGGGGCAAGTGGCAGACTGGAGACCTAGGAAGAGTTGATGCTGCAGTCTGGTGTCCAAAGGCCCTCTGGAGGCACAATTCCTTCTTCTCTGGGGAATCTCAGTCTTTGCTCTTAGGGTCTCAAGTGCTTGGATAAGGCCCACCCCACATTATGGAGGGTAGTTTGCTTTACTCAATGTTTGCTGATTTAAATGTTTTTAAAATTTTTTAATATTTATATTTATTTGAGAGGAAGAGATAGAGAGAGAAAGAGAGAGAGAGAGAGAGGGAGAGAGGGAGAGAGAGAATGAGCACAAGCAGGGGAGGGGCAGAGAGAGAGGGAGAGAAGGAATCCCAAGCAGGCTCTGCACTCTCATAGAGCGACACCTGAGCTGAAATCAATAGTTGGACGTTAAACCAACTGACCCACCTGGGTGCCCCTGATTTAAATGTTAATCACATCTAAAAAATACTGTCATGCATCTAGAGTGTTTACCCAAACATCTGGGCACCACATCCTAGCCAAGTAGATACATAAAATTAAGCATCACTCTTCATCAGAACTCTTCCCTGTGCCCATGTATGACTAGTTTTTTTTTTTATTAAGGTGGTTTGTTTCAAGATGAGAAATGATTTTTAGACTCCCTTCTCAATCATTTTGAAGTTATATAGGAATACATTGGAGTTCATCAATACTTTCAGATAACATCAAATGGCACTCACCTGCATAGTACAAATAGCAGAGAAACCATAGGGTGTGTCTGAAACTGGTTAATTCCACTTGCTGGCTACAGATGGCTTACTGTGAGGAAGAATGGTTTTTTCCCTTTTCGGAGGAGAGTTTGGATGCTTTCAACACAAGAGCTGTGCATGGGCGACGCCTTGTGGCATCTTGTGATCTGCCGTCATCTTCATCTCTACGTGTTTGTTTATAACACACCTTTGTTATCTGGGTGTTTAAAATTTTTTTTCTCTTCAGCATTGGTTTTGAGCAATTTGATTATATTGTGCCTTGACAGTTTTCTTCATGTTCCTGTGCTTGGGGTTCATTGAGGTTTATAGTTGTCATCAAATTTGGAAAATTTTCAGACTTTACTTTCTCAACTATTTTTTTTTCTGTCCCATCGCGTCTTTTCTTCTTTTTGGGACACTAATTATATGTATATCAGGTCACATGAGGTTGCCCCACAATTGCCATTGGTGCTGTTCATTTATTCTCTTTTCTCTTCACATTTTACTTGGGATAGTTCTTATTGCTATGTCTTCAATCCTTTCTTTAACAGTGTCCAATCTGCTGCTAATACCATCCACTGTATTTCTCAAATCAGACATCATAATTTTTATTCCTAGAAGTTATATTTGGGTCTCTTTAGGTAAGCTCTGTGTCTGCACTTAACCCCTCATTATGCCTCCTTCTTTATATTCCTGACAATTCTAGGAGTGCCTGGGTGGCTCAGTTGTTAAGTGTCCGACTTCGGTTCAGGTTATGATCTTGTGGTTCATGAGTTGGAGCCCTGCGTTGGGCTCTGTGCTGACAGCTCAGAGCCTGGAGACTGCTTCAGATTCTGTGTCTCCCTCACTCTCTGCCTCTCCCTCCTCTCAAAAATAAATCAACATTAAAAATTAGAATTTATTTTTCTAATAATATAATAAATAAATAAATATAATATAATAAATAAATTTTCTAGATAAAAAATTAATCTCGAATTAGATGGGATACCAGACATTGCGAATTTTACCTTGTTGAGTGTTGGGTATTTTGTATTCTTGTAAATATTCTTGAGCTTTGCTCTTGGACACAGTGACCAGGAAACATTTTGATCCTTTCAGATATTTCTCTGATATGTTAGGTGGGGTCTGATCAATGATGGATCTGGGGCGAGCTATGACTCACTCCTGAGGCAAGACCCTCCTGCACACTCTTCTCACTGTTCCATAAACCAAGAGGTTTTCCAGTGTGGCTGCTGGTAACCGACATTACTTTCTGCCCTGCTCAACTGTGGGCAATGTTACTTCTAACCCTTTTGGACAGTTCCTTCTCTGGCCTTGGGTTGTTTCTGCACACACATGTGCTGATTAGTTCTCTACTGAACACCTGACGGGGAGCTGCTGCAGGTCCCCAGGTCCTCTATGTATCTTTCTCCCCACGTGTAGTCTGCCCTGGGACCTCTAGTTACCTTGGTCTCCCTGCATTCTCAGTTTTATCTCCTCAACTCAGGGAGTCCTCCCAGCTCTCCTTGGGATCCCCTCCCCCCTGCGCTGCAGGCTGAAGACTCTCACAGTGGTGAGATGGGGCAATTGTAAGGGCTCAGCCCCTTGGTTTCTCGTCTGCCAGGAGTCACTGAGCTTTGTTTCACAACGTCCAGATTCTGAGAACTGTTGCTTCACATATTTGTCCATTTCTTGGTTGTTTCAGGCATGAGGGCAAGTCCAGTCCATCTTGGTCAGAGTTTCAGAGGTTTTTTGGGCACATTTCAGTTAGGGATGATGAAAAAATTCTGGAGATGGATAGTGGCGATGGTTTCACAACCATTAAGATGTACTTAATGGCACTGAACTGAATACTTAAAAATAGTTAAAATGACAAATTTATGCTATCTATATATTACCACAATAAAGACTTTTTTAAAGCTACCCTAACCAAAGGAAGTGTTAGTACTGTACTTTGAAGATAAGAACACAACTCACTGCATGTGGCTGCAGCCACAAGTACCCAGGTACAGCCCTGCCTCAGGCCTCTACATGACTTTCCCTGTACCAAGGGACTCCTCCTCCAGATATGCCAACCACGAGTGGCCCACAAATCACCCAACCTTCAGGAAGTCTTCCCAACACCTGTTAGAGACACCCCACAGCTCCCCATGGTAGCATCCTACACACCGGAATAAAAAAGACAAGCTCATCCAACTGTAGGTGTGTCTGGTGGCCTTTGGCAAGGCACTGACACCTACGTTTACAGATGGGGAAACTCTGAGTGGATTGGATGCTGTCAGGAAGCAGAGGAATCTCAACAAGTGATATGTGTTAGGGGGGCAGGGCAGGGGGAGGTTCATCTGTAAGTGATGAAGGAGCAGGAGTCACTGGTATTGGCTGGGAGGGAACAAAAGTGAGATTCTGTGGGTGACACAGGGACCTTGTTTTGCTCTGTGGGCACAATTATGACGTTTTGTCTCACTGTATCACAATGGAGCTTCTCTGAAAGATGGTTTATGTCCAACTGGAGAACACATCCTTGCTGTGAGCACCAGGCCAGCTTCCAGTGTCAGGGACTGCTCTTGTCATTCTCAGAGGTCATATTAGTATCTACTTCATGGAAATAACCCACATAAAGTGCTTAGCATGACACTCTACAAAGATTAATACTGATGGTATATGGATGGTGGAGCTGACATGGAACGGGTCGGGGAACGATTCTGTAGAGCCAAGCAGATGGGTCTTATGGCTAGGTAGAAACAGAGGACCGATGTGATCAGACTGTGCTTTAGGAAGACCACTTGGCAGAGTCCAGGGAAGGGTGGTGAGAGAGCAGGCAGGAGG
Organism: Cryptoprocta ferox; assembly: GCA_028646485.1. Lineage (NCBI taxonomy): Eukaryota > Metazoa > Chordata > Mammalia > Carnivora > Eupleridae > Cryptoprocta > Cryptoprocta ferox. Next base: position 41,567 of record CM053576.1, on the reverse strand, counting down.
CCAATTAAGACATCATCCTGGTGAGAGGTGAGACGTACAGGGACAAGACAGGGTGGAGTATATGGAAGGTGTATCCCCTGACAGTGGGGAGAGAAGGTCAAGGATAGCTGTGGGACCTCTGTCATTTGAATCCAGGGTCAAGGTTGTGAGATTGGTGGCAAGCCCTCTCCTCCACAGCAGCAATGCTTGTAGTTGTTATATATATATATGGGGTGGCTTACAAGGCTATGTTCAAAGGAAGGGTCTGCTGTTAAAAGCTCATTTGGAAAACCACACGTGAGGTTGGGATGAAGTGAAAGGAAGAGTGGGAGGAGTTTCACAAAGTTTACTGGGTAGGCTGTGCAGGTGGCTCACAAAGGGATATGTGGCATCAAGGTGGCAGAAGAGTACAGGTCCCAGGGTGGCTGGGGGTGGTGAGGGGAGGCAGCATCAAAGAAAGTACTGCCAGTGGATCTGAACACAGAGCCACGAGGTCACTTCTGAGATGCAGAATGATCTTGACTGATGTCCAGCAAAGGTATCTCAGACTATTCTCACATAGAGGGCTTATCAGGCAGCCCTGATAATGCAGGGTCCATGTGCCTGGCCAACAACATCTAAAGTACGATGCTGTTGAGCATAACTTCCCTGCTCTGAGATCAAGTCCACCTTCAACCCTCAGGGGCTTGGCCTCCTACGTGGTGTCCCACAGGCCAGCAAAGCTTAGGTTCACTAGGACAACCTTGACTCACCTTGAGACAAACAAAGGAGACGTACCTTTACTCTGCTTTCTGTGTGAGATGCACATGTAGGTGCACGCACACCCTGGCTCCTCCAGGTCTGCAGGGTCTGCAACGGCACCCTCCTGTGTCGTCCAGCACATCACCCGCCCAGCATGCTTTCCTAGGGGGAAGCTTCCTCCTCCTTCCTCCAGTGCATTTAGGAAGTTCATATCTGCATAATGTTCCCTTTTATATGACTCCTATTCATATTATTCAAAAATGATTCTCTTTGCTTTGTAGGACCCAAAGAAATTTGACTAGTCTGCCTCCTTGCCAAACTCCACCATCGTCTAGGAATGGAAACCTTATGACAGTAATTCTCATTTCTTGAGAATCTACTGTGCTGGGTCTTTGTGTCATTTGAGATGTCTTCAGTTGTCTGTTATGGAGACTCCTATGTAAACCAGCTGCACAATAGGAGAATGTACGGGTTCACGGTTCACTTTGCGGGACAGAGCTTACACAGGGTCTATTCCAACTCCGTGTTTCTCTGCGGAGGTCCCCCAAAAAGGGGAAGGGTTTGCCCAGGTGCAGGCGTAGGAGTTGGCAGCATACTGAAGAGGAGTAGGGGTGGGTGGGCCGGGGGCCTGCTGTGGCCTTCTCTCAGGTGTGGGCATGGCAGGTGGCTCCTGCCCACTTCCGCTTTCCCTGATCTGCAGCCATTGGCCCCTCTCTTGGCACAGCTGGATCCTTCTTGACCTGCAGACCTTTGCTCCAATGTCCTTACCGTGCCACCCAAGCTAGAGTAGTCACCGCCTCCAGTTACTGTCCACACAGTTTTTTCATTTCTTCACCTGTTAGTCCTTCCCTGCTGGGTCCCTGCTGGGTGGAGAGCGGAAGTGATAATCCTCACCTGCAGCTGTCCTTCAACCCCTCCGCAATACCTTCGCAGAGTGCAGGGCAGGCCCTGCGTCTCTCTCCTGCCTCGCATGCACCTTGCGGTCAGTCTGGAAGTTGTCAGTCTGGAAGTTGTCGGCAGGGACCATGCCTGGGCCCACCAGGAGCGCCGTTGCCCATTTAAGCGCCAGGCCGGGGCGCACGCGCATTCGGGCCGTTGCGCGCACAGGCGCAGTGGGGCGGCTGATGTTTACGGCGGCAGAGGTCTGAGCAGCGCAGCCGGGCGGCGGACGGGCGAGGGGCGCCCGAGGAGCTGCTGGTCGCGGCCTAGGCGGCCCGATCTCACGGGCCGGCCGAGCCCGGAGGTAGAGCCGCCGCCATCGCCGCCGCCGCAGCCCTTGGCCCGGCCTGCGGCGGCCGGCGGCGTCTCCCCGCCCCCCCCCCCACTCCCGGTCCCTCCCTCCTCTCTGTCTCCCATTCTGTCTCACAGTCCCGAGCGCCCGGACCCCTCCTCCAGGGGGCGTCCCCGTCCGTTCCGGCGTTCTCCTATCTTTTCCCCTCCTCCCCGGCCGTCTTCCCTTCTTGTCTCCCCTCTCCCCGCTCCCCCTTCCACCAGCGACTCCCCACCCCCGCCACCAGCCACTCCCCCCCCAACCACTCCCCCCCCCCAGCAGCGTTCCCCTCCCCCTGGCCGTCTCCCCCTCCCCTCCCCGGGGTTCCCCCTCCCACGTGTGTTCCCCCATCCCCCAATCCAACCCCGGCACTTCCCCTCCAAGAGCGTCCTCTCTTTCCCCTGCTCCGCTGTCCTGGGGGGTGGGGGTGGGGGTGTCTCGGGTGCGCCCTGTGGTTCGCGCTCCAGCGTTCCAGGGCTTCCCGGTGGTCTCCCAGTGCCCACTGCTTGCACCTTTGGATTTACTTGACTCTACAGACGTGCAATCTAATCTGTTCCTAGTTTACTAAGTAGAAAACATTTGTAGTTCTAAGGCAAGTCAAGGCTTATCAAGGTTTAAAACAAATTCTACCTTGGACCTTTTCAGAAGGTGATAGTCTAGGGGCACCTGGCTGGCTCAGTCAGTTGAGCATGGGTGTAGAGATTACTTAAAATTAAATCTTTAAAAAAAAAAAAAAGAAAAGGTAATAGTCTATTACATAGTTGGCCTTTACAAGCCCTGGGGATACTAAGAATTGGCACAGAGCCCTGGGACTTCAGGCATCGGAAAAAGGTCTGTAGCTGGGGAAGGAGAACTTGCTTGGGGTGCCTGAGTTTTGTTTTCTTCCATGGGCTGTGCCTCTCAATTTGATGTTTGCTCGAGTGTTGTCTCTCAAAAATGTTACCTAAATCTCTGTCTTTCCCCTTTGTTCATCACAAACCTGTAATTTTCTTTCCTTTTGGCAGAGGAGTGGCTGAAGTAAACAACTCTGTTTTGGGTGTAGAGTAGACTGTCCTTCAAGAATGAGTGAAGTCAGGTTGCTGTAAACAACTCACAACTTGTGTTTGGGTGAAATAGAGCCTTACAGGTGGAATGAGAAGGAACCTCTGAGGTGATGGGATCAGTGCCTTGGCCTCTTGGACCCACCTCCACTTGTACCTAGCCTGGGATGTCTCTGGGGCTGAGAGGCTCTCCAGGTTCTGAGAACAGTGCAGTACTTTGAATTCTAGTTGTTAGAAAGCTTTTCTGTGTGTTTAGTAGAAATGATCTCCATTTGACGTGTTCCACTGCTCCAGCTTTTATCAGGTCCATGAATATTGTATATTTGGCAGCCTTTCAAGTATTTGAAGAAAATCCTTTTGTTTGTATTCCTTTCAAGTGTTTTAGTTTTCAAGATGAGAAATCTGTTTCATTATTCTGCCAGCAGGAGGTGTGGTTTTAGGTCTGTTTTCTGTTGGTCCCAGCCTGTTAATAACCAATGTCGTTGGACTGGCCCATGTGGTTATTATGATTGTAAGACATCTTTCAGTAATAACCATCAGGAAACTTAGAAAAAATAAACATTTATTACTTACAGAACCTGGAAATTTTACAGCATACCTGGGGCCACAACAGTGAAATGGGAGGCTGTGGAGGGAGAGTTTGAGGGAACAGAGGCCTGGGGTTCTGCTTTTATTGGGGGTCAAGGGTGGGGGCCTAGGGGTTTCTCAGGCTTGCTCTTTATTGAGGAATTTAAAACCAAATATAAAGCCTGGGAAGAGAAAAGACACGTGGCCCAAAAGGTCTTTTATCAAAGTCAACGAAGACATGATCTCAAATAAAGGATACTCTGAGGGGAGGTGTCCTGGTTCTATCTAGTTGAGTGGCAGGAGGCAAAGTGTTGATTCCTCACCAGTCAAAACCTAAGTCAGGTACTTGCATTACAAAACAGAAAAACCTCTCAGGGCTTAAACAACAGGGTCCTTTCCCTCAGCTCATTTTGCATATGTCAGTACCTTGTCCATATTTCCCTTAAGAAGGGATATTCAGGTTGGAACATGGCTCTCCAAGTGTAGTCTGACAAACCCAGTGTAGACTGGAATCCTGAATCCCCATTGTCACGGCTTGTAGCTGTGTTAACTCAGCTGCAGCCTCCTTGCTTGTCCGTCACAAGACCTTCCTATGCCCTTCCCTGATGCTTGAACCATTTTCCTCACTGTCCACAGGTTGTTGGCTTTGGAAGGAGCAGTATGAGAGTAAGGGTGTCCTTTTGGCCATTTACCCCAGAGCAATGAATTATATTGAGGATTGCGAAGTATAATCGAGTGTACCACCCAAAAAATTATTTCCCATTACTTTGAACAATTTGGTTTGGCAAGGATATCTTTGAACCTTTACTGGTATTTTGGGGTGGTGTTATGACCAGTCACATGGGTGGTCAGTAATAAGCAGTGATTGTATCCAGTGTGAGGGAGTGTTACATGTCCAGGCAAAGTTAGTAATATCACACCCTGTAGATGGTCCCACGCATCCTACCAGTGACAACAGATAGAGTTACCCCATAGTTTTTAGTCTGTCATGTGGGGCAAAGATTACCAACGTGTTTTGTGTTTCTCCCTTGAGAATTTTTAAAGGCTTCATTTGGTGTGGGGTAAAGAACGTAGGCCTTTGGCCTGACAGTCCTGAGTTTGAATTCTGGCCTTTTCCTCACATACCGTTATGTGATCGTGAGCAAAGTCCTAATTTGCCTCATTATGTCGTGAAACTAAAAGGAGCTCCTGTGACTGGCAGGTGGTGCCTGTAAAAAGTTGTAGCTCTTTTTAGTAAAAAGCTAGCTTTTGCATACTTTCAAAGTGAGGAGAAGTTGAAAATAACTGATAGGTTACTTAGTAGAAAATAAAATATACCCAATATGTAGTTAGTGTTTGCTTTCTGAAGATAAAATGATGATATTGAGATAGAAGGATAGAACATTATATGCAGGGGTGGAGCCACCATGGAGGATATGTGGTTTCCAGGCCTTTTCCCAAATAGACCTTTAAGCAGCAAATGCAACTCCACTTTTAAGCAGTGACCTAAATTTTCAGATGAGTGCCCTAGACTAAAGGTTTAGACTGTCACCTCAGCACTAAGTGGCTTATCCAAGATTAAACTTGACCTCATTAGCACTTTATCCCTTCAGCTAAGTTAGCTGGTTGTGGACCATAACCTAAAAATGGCTCTGAAACAACTTGAAATGGGGTGAAAATCTAGTAATTGGACCATCCTAGTGATTTGGAAACTGTAATATTCAGCTCTAAAATCTTGATGATGAAGATGAACTATTCCAACTGTAAATGGAAGAGCATTTGTACTAAGCCCCATGTTTTACATATTTTGTGTTTTTGTTGTGAGAAGCTGAAGATTTATTGTGTGGTCTTTTATTCCTGGGAAAACTTCTCCCGGTACAGTAGCCAGTGGTGTGTGTGGGGCGTGTGTACGGGATCTCTAGGGTTGGTGGTTCTCATTCTGCTGTTTGAAATCCAGAGGATTGTGAGGGGGGAAAGCAAGGATTAACCTGTAACAATAAATTATGATATATTATTATGGAAGTTGTCCTGATTCAGAAAAATGGATCAGTCTCTGTGAAGTCTGGTGTTTTCGGTTTTTCCCAACAGTTTTATGTCAGACGTTTTGTATAACAATATCATTTTATGTCACATAAAGTCATTCTTTTCAAAATTGTTTCATGGAGTAAGTATAAAATTGGAGAAGATATTTTTTATGGTTTGGGAAAAGTAAGACCTCCGCAGATGGGAGAATGTTGTCCCTGAATTAGATGGAGGAACATTGTATGTTAGCAGTTAGCTCTGAGGGGATGGCACTTTTTTCTTCTTGAAGGCAGTTGGGAAGAAGGTAAGCAATGTACTTTCCATTGTTAAAGAGGTGGAAAGGTTGCTTAGCATATAAGCGGTTGTAGGAGTTCTAAGAGCGGCTGTAGCCTGGAAACAGATTTTGTATTTGTTACAATAAAATGTCACCAATCATCCAGTTGAGTAAGAGTTTTGTTAGTGGTGTTTTTGCCTGAAATTTGTACATCTGGAAATCCAAATGAACAGATTGAATTGATTGCTTGACTTGATATTTATGTGTATGTGGGGGTGTAGAGTTGTCAGATAAAATATAGGACACCCGTTAAATTTTAATTTCAAATAAGAATGAATAACTATAGTATTTGTTGTTTACCTTAATTTCATTTTTTTTGCTTTTAAAGATTTATTTACCAAAGATGATCTACAGTACTTGAAATATTCAAAGAGAAGCTGATATTAGCATCTGTGTTCTTTTTGTGTTTATATTCAGTGACTTTGTCCTGTGTCTCTGTTAAGGCAGACCTATGTTCAAGATAATTTCAGTCCTAAATACCTGACTTTGTAGATTGATGATTTGTAGTAAAGTATCGAATTCATACTTTAACGATGTTTTTCAGTTGTCCGGTATGTTTTAGGTATCTCAAGTTCATTTGAATTCATTCGATATTATAAATTACAAACTTACTGCTGGGTGAATACAATGGAATTTCATATATAACTGGGTTTTTTTTTTAACCTTTTGAATTTGGCATCCTTGGGATGGGGTGGGGTAGGTGGGTACTGACAAAATTCATTCCATCGGTATTATTTTCAGAATTCAGAATTCGAAATTGGCGTGTTACTAGAAATTTTACTGTCGTGCTCTTGCCTGTTATGTAAATAGCTCTTTAACTTTTTTTTTAATTGCAGTATTGCCTAAGTGTGATCTTGAAGATGGGAGGTGCTGTGAGTGCTGGTGAAGACAATGATGAGTTAATAGACAATTTGAAAGAAGCACAGTACATCCGGACTGAGCTGGTAGAGCAGGCTTTCCGAGCTATCGATCGCGCAGATTATTATCTTGAAGAATTTAAAGAAAATGCTTATAAAGACTTGGCGTGGAAGCATGGAAACATCCACCTCTCAGCTCCGTGCATCTACTCAGAAGTGATGGAAGCCCTGGACTTGCAGCCGGGGCTCTCCTTCTTGAACCTGGGCAGTGGCACTGGCTACCTCAGCTCCATGGTGGGGCTCATTCTAGGTAAATCTGGAGAGAGTGTGGGACCTTGTCTAATTGCACTTGGCTTTCTGAGCACCCCCACCCCCACCCCATATTGTTTACGAACAGTCAGTGGGTGGGCTGGTGAAGGGAGGACTTAGAGTTTTCTGGAGGGACCCCTCCCACCTGAACCTCCTCAGTCTGGTCAGCACACCCTCCTTCTGGACAACAGAGGACCCAGAGAATTACAGTGGGACCTTACAGTGATTTCCTGTTTAATAACAGTAACACAGCCTGCCTGTCTCTCAGTCTGTAAACTGAGACTAAGTTTTAAGTTCCATGGAAGTTAAAGTTCTTCCTAGCAGTTTTGGTTTGCTTTGTTTTAATGTCAACGGAGTTAAAACCTGTAAGTTTTTCTTTGTAAATAAATTCCAGGGATGGGAAGGATTTCACAAACCATCTTCCTTGAAGCCATTTTGCCTCTTTTTCCAAATAGGTTGTGAGACCGCACATGGGAATTGGCATTTTTGTTATTGAAACAACAGTATTGTCTGATAATTGAGGGTTTAGGTGTCTCTTTTTTACTGAGTGAGGTGGAACGGGTAGCGGGAGCTAACCTGCTTTAAAAGATTGCTATAAAGAGGAAGCAGGGCTGGGGCTGCTGCAGCAGTCTGTGTAAGAGAGGGTGAAGCCTGGACCACAGGCTCCAGGTGCCAGGCATCCTGACAAGACCTGCTAAGGAATATCAGGAATGTGCTGGTGCGCACCCACCTCCTTGTCAGACTAGCGTGGGATTGATTCTAAGTGTTGGAGATTTCAAGTGAGAGCCATCGCCATGCACGCCACAACATTGTTTCTTTGCAGTTGTTACAGAAAATCTTAACAGTAACAGTGGGTATGGAATGAAATTTTTGGTATCTTTTTTCTTAAAATTTTTTTAATGTTAAAGAGGAGGAGAGACAGAGGGGGTAACTGAGGATCGGAAGCAGGCTCTGCTCTCAGCATGGAGCCCAATGTGGGGCTTGAACTCACAAACTGTGAGATCATGACCTGAGCCTAAGTCAGACGCTTAACCAACTGAGCCACCCAGGCACCCCAAGATTTTTGGTATCTTTATAAGTTAATAGGCTTGGGAATTTGGTGAAGTGTTGAGTCTGGTCATTTGACTTTAGGCTATATATAGATTGCTATCTTCAGATTTTTTAATGTGTAGGTTTGTTTTTGTTTTTGTTTTTTCTTTTTTTAATGTTTGTTTATTTTTGAGAGAGCGCATGAGCAGGGGAGGGGTGAAGCATGAACTCATGAACTGTGAGATCGATACCTGAGCAAAACTGACGTTTAACCGACTGAGCCACTCAGGCGCCCCTTGTTTTGTTTTTTAAAGCTAAATGCTTTTTGAACTTACTTTGTCTTGGGTTGAAACTGCTTTGCACAGGACCCCAGGTTATGGGTCATTCTGGTATCGGTGAAGGGTAGTTTCCTTCGTGGAGCAGAAAATGGGGAATTAAGGATGATATTTGGCAGAGAGTGGGATGGGGTATCACATTGACTAGATTAGAAATGCTATTGAAAATAACTAAGATCCTCAGGAAAAGAGGGCACACAGTAAGCCTGAGGTGACCTGTTGCACTTGACGTTCCCTAGAAGTCATAAGGAAATGGCTCCCGTTCTCTGAGTCCCCTGTTTGCTGGGAATGTAATTAGATGTTCGAGTGGGGAGAGATCTGAAGGAGGGGAAGCTTTGGGGGACTGTAGGGGATACTATGTACTTCTTGGATACATCTGAAGGAGGTGACTGGAGAGTTTCCTTTCCTGGACAGACATCTTGGATCTGCAGGGAGGAGGCTGCATGCAATGGACCAATACTTCTGTCCCGACATCATGTGTCCTGGGCCTCTCCCTCTCCAGTTCATCCAGCCTTTAGCATTGCATCGAGCACATCGCTCCAGAGCTGAAGACTGTGTTGGCTGCCCAGTGCTTGCAGGTGTGAGGTCTGGAGTCTTTTGTCTGACTTTTTTGACCTCAGCTGCCTTCCCGCCTGGCCCTGAACTTTATGCCGTTTCTGCCACATTCCTGTCTCACTGACCTGAAAGTGCTGTGTGATTAGGGAGTGGAGTGCCCTCATCAGGGGCCTTGTGGTCTGGCTGTAGTGCCATGCGCTTGATGTCTCAGTCCTGACTCCTCTTCCGTGTCCCCCCTCCCATCTTAGTCATTTTTTTTTTTTTTCGGGGTGATTCAGGAGCTATGTATTAATACTGTGTTTGGTGTTAAGCTTCTTGGGAACTGTGTCCTATATCTGTTATTAGAATGAACTTTTTTTTTTAATGTTTATATATTTTTAAGAGACAGAGACAGAGCATGAGAGGGGAAGGGGCAGAGAGAGAGGGAGACACAGCATCCGAAGCAGGCTCCAGGCTCTGAGTTGTCAGCACAGAGCACTGAGCCACCCAGGCACTCCACAGAGTGAACTGCTTAATAGGTGTTGATAAAGGGGCTAATGAAAGTATGATGACTGGGAAGGTAGAGAAAGGTTTTCTTGGATTCTGGTACAATGCTGCTAGCTAGAGAGAGGTGGGGATGGAAGTCAGTGACTTGGCAGAGGGTCTTGAAGTTAGATAATTTGGATTTGATGTTGTAAAGAGTGAAAATGTGACTTCTCGAGTAGGGTGTGTCTTAATGAGAGAATGTTTTAGCAGCAGCTATGTGTATGACAGATGTTGAGAGAAGAGAGTCGCAGGTGAGTTGTCCAGGTGGAGGAGAGGGAAGCCTTGGCTTGGGGTGGCTATAGTGCTGTCAGGAGACCGGGTAAGCCCAGGTGGCAAAATGTAAAGGTATGGGTGCGCAGATGGTTGCTTATTTTCTCATATTTCTGTTGGATTGTGGTGTTAAGTGCTGCACTGTGACTTCAGTATATCTGTCTAGTAAATAAAGTTTTACATGCCCTGTTGATTTTCACATGGAGATTTTTAAAAATGGCAGTGTAACTTACCTATAGTAAATGAACAAGTGTGAGGTGTGGAGCTTGGTGAATTTTTACTTACGTATTCACGTTCCTGCAAGCACAAGGTTCAGAATAGAATCAGCGCCCTAGTAGCTCTCGTGCTACCCCTCCCCCTCCAGAAGGGAGAGCAGTCTTTTGTCCTCTGTGATCACATATGAGTGTTGCCTGTTTTTGACCTTCATACAAATGAATTCCCGAAACAAAGAGACTCACCTAAGCTGAGTGTGTCAATAGGTTTCACCTAGAGGCAGTTTTACATGGAGGGAACACCTTTATTGATAAATGGGCTTCCACCTTTTCTCACAGCTTTATTTCCAATTACTGTTAAATTTCCTTTGGTATAAAAAATGTTTCATTGTGACTTGGTTATAGTTTTATTTTAATGATCAAAAACTATTTGTGAGGATTATTAAAATGTTCGTGTCTGAGTATTTGGGGCGACCTTTTATGGAAAATAGGGCTGTGTCCAGTTTCATTTGGAAATACATTTTTCTTTTCAGTTCGTTAGTAAGATCTTGAATTCCTGGCTGCAGATCTTGTTTTTTGTTTTTGTTTTTTTACATTTTCAAATGATTGAGAGCAGGGAGCCCAAGCTTTGGAAAGGTGTGGAGTTAGTAATGTCAAAGAAACGAGTATTTACAATGTGGTGAGTATAGTCTAGCCTGTATATTTAAAGATTTAGCTTTTTTATTTGGGTCCCATAATGTGGTAAAACCTCAAAACCTTGCAGATTTCTTCATGTAATTATACGTGCTGAATCTGGTGCATTGCAATTGATAAAATAGAAATAAAGAGTAAGAGTTTTTGCCCTAGTTCTAAAAGTTTTCTTATTCTGAAACCTTTTAGGTCCTTTTGGTGTGAACCACGGGGTTGAACTCCATTCAGATGTAATAGAATATGCAAAGCAGAAGCTGGACTTCTTCATTCGAACCAGCGACAGCTTTGACAAGTAAGCTCAGATAGTACCTTTGGGTCAGTGTGTGAATTACAATGTAAACTTCTGATTAGTTGAGAGAAATGAGTTTATTAGCTTTCATATACCAGCAAACATGATTCAACTTCGGCAGGAGAATCAGGAGTATATGTATAGCTGTTCTAATTATTTTTTATTTGTTAAAAATTTTTTTTTCTTTTAATGTTTATTCCGTTTTGAGAGACAGAGAGAGACAGAGTGCAAGGGGCAGGGAGGGGCAGAGAGATCGGGGGACACAGAATCTGAAGCAGGCTCCAGGCTCTGAGCTGTCAGCACAGAACCCGACACGGGGCTCGAATTCACAGACTGCGAGATCATGACCTGAGCCGAAGTCTGACACTGAACGGACTGAGCCACTCGGGTGCCCCTGTTCTAATTATTTTTTAAATATTTTGTGTTTTTGAGGGCTTTAGGGTTTTTTTGACTATAATACCAGTTAAGACTCAGCATAATAAGAGAAGGAAATAGAATATTCATTTTGCTCAATTTTCATGTTTCTGACACAGACAACAGTTTTTCACCTAATTGTTTCTAAAACAGAATTGTTGCATTTGTCTTTAAGCATTATATATAATTACCTCTTGCCATTTTTGAAGAAGGCATTAAAGTTCTTCTTTTAGGGTTGACCATTTTTAGAAACACCAAATGTATTTTTCTTTCATTTTACTTGTTTCTAGTAGATCTTGAAAAAGGTAATGATTTATAAAAACAGAACAAAGACTATGATGATTGGAGGTTGGATATTTAAGCTTGGATTGTGCTTTTGACATTCACTTTCATAGTATTTTTTTTGGAATTTCTAGGGTCTTGTTAATAGTATAATTCTTTTTGGAAGTCTGGATTCTAGCGTCTGGCTTCTAGCTTCTGGCTCTGTGAATTGCATTACATCACTATAGGGTTGTTCAATGAAAAAAATAACCCATGGTTAGCATAGATTTACCTGTAGACTTGCTATAATGTGATAAATTCAGTTATGGAAAACATTTTTTGCCTTTAGATTTGACTTCTGTGAACCTTCCTTTGTTATTGGCAATTGCTTGGAGATTTCTCCAGATTGTTCTCAGTACGATCGTGTGTACTGTGGGGCTGGTGTGCAGAAAGAGCATGAAGAATACATGAAGAGTCTTCTCAAAGTAGGGGGCATCCTTGTCATGCCACTGGAGGAGAAGGTCAGATCCGTTTCGTAACTGACATGTTTAACTGTTGGCCAAGTTCTGTTCCGAGAAGTTTACATATATTTTTCCCTATATCCCTCATAACAATTCCATTCATTTCACAAATGACGACCCAGGCAGGGACAGGGCAGACCCAGGAAGGCACCCTGGAGCCTGCACTGTAAGCCCTTACCCTCACATCCCTTCTGTCTCCTCCTGTTTTCCTTCCTCTCTCCTACCTCCTTTCCCTCCTCCACAGCTATTCTAGGATGCTTATTCTGTTGTTAGGATCATACATAAAAATTATTTCAGTAATTCTGATTGTTAGTCTGGTTGTTAAGTTCTGTGACGGTGAGTATTCTACGGGAGTCTCTTCCTTAGTATGAAGCTTGTCTAAGTCTGCTATTTGGTCATGTTTCTGTGTATTACAGATATTGTGCTTCATTGAGGAAAACAAATTGTAAGAAATGAGCAACGTTAATCAAACTCGAGTTGGTACTAAGGAAGAATGTCTCAGTCACAGAACTAGGAAAAATGGAAATGATAGAAATTAGGAGATTGTGCATTTTTGTGTGATTTTCTGCAATTTGAAAATGTTAGCATTTTATTTTGTTTAAAAAGTAATCATTCATTGTAGAAAATCCAGAAGATATGATAATTAAGAAAAACTGCTCACAGTCCCACCCTAAGTGCTGTGAGTGCAGGATTCCTATAGTTTGGACTCCTGTTTCAAGAATGTCATTGTGCATACTGTTTAGAACTTATAATGTTTTACCTAATTGATGAAGTAACTTTTAAGCCATTTGACATTTCATGCCATCATTTATTTGAATAGGGCTTCATTTGATTATGTCTTTATATTATATTAAAGACATATTAAAAATTTTTTTAAATTTTTGTCAGTTTTATTAAGGTACAATTCACGTACAATAAAACTGAGCAATTTTAAGTGTATAATCCATTGAGTTTTGACAGATGACTACAGCGGTGGTATACAACACTAACAAGATAACAGAACGTTTCCTATTGCTGCCGCAAGTTCCCACATGCCCTCCTTTTTTACTGAGGTGTAATTGACATTAGTTTCAAGTGTGCAGCATAATAATTCAGTAAGACAATTATGTTTTGGTACTGTATGTTTATAAAATGTATTTGAATGTGGTCCAGATCAGAGTTTCTCATCTTTGGGCCAGGTACAGAACGTTGTGTTCTCCAGCAGAGAAATTCAAACAACAGAGGTCCCAGACCTGTGGTATCGGTAACTTTTCTGGAGACAAAAATCAAATACTGATGGAATTTATGAGAAACATTTGATTTGTGTCTTGCATTTGATTGATATCTTTCTCTTTTTTTAAAGATTTTAGTTTTGGGGTGCCTGAGTGGCTCAGTCGGTTGAGCGTCCGACTTCGGCTCAGGTCATGATCTCACAGTCCGTGGGTTCGAGCCCCGCGTCGGGCTCTGTGCTGACAGCTCAGAGCCTGGAGCCTGCTTCAGATTCTGTGTCTCCCTCTCTCTCTGCCCGTCCCCCGCTCACTCTCTGTCTCTGTTTCTCAGAATAAAAGACATAAAAAATTTTTAAATAAAAAAAAATTTTAGTTTTAAGTAGTCTTGCACCCAACGTGGGGCTTGAAGTCACAACCCTGAGATCAAGAGTCGCATCTTCCATCAGTTGATCCAGCCAGGTACCCCTGGTGATACATGTCTAAAGTGTTGTTTTCTATAACTTTTTTTTTTAACATTATCCTTGCATTTGTCTTCTAGAGTTTCCTACAGCCTGGATTTGGAGATTACGTATCTCTGTCGTGGTATCTTACATATTTCTTCTGTTCCCTGTTTTCCCTGTAAATTGCTAATTGGATCCAAAGACTTGCTTAGTTTCCAGTTTGACTTAACTTTTGGTGGGGAAAGAGGGTGCAAGAATACTTAACCAGGTAGTACAGTGTACATCCATATACACGCACATCATACCTGTTGCCTTTTTCTGATGCTAGCACTGCAAATGTAGTCCTGATCCATTATTTCATTAAGGGATACAGGATGATATATTCTGCTTCCATCATTTCTCTTCATTTAGTAGCTCGAATACTTTTTTCTTTTTTTTTTTTTAATTTTTTAATGTTTATTTTTGAGAGAGCGAGCGAGGGTGAGCACAAGTAGGGGAGGGGCAGAGAGAGGGAGACACAGAATCCAAAGCAGGCTCCAGGCTCTGAGCTCTCAGCACAGAGCCTAAGGCGGGACTTGAACCCACGAACTGCGTGATCATGACCTGAGCCGAAGTTGAACACCCAACCGACTGAACCACCCAGGCGCCCCACTTTTTTCTTTTTAATTTTAATTCTAATATAGTTAACATGGCAGTGTTATATTAGTTTCAGATGTACGATATAGTGATTTGGCGGTTCCATGCATTACCCAGTGCACATTGAGATAAGTGTGCTCTTCATCCCTTTTACCGGTTCCCCCCATCCGCCATCCACTTCCCTTCTGGAAACCATCAGTTTTGTGTCCTCCTCCCCTCCTTCCTTGTTCATTTGTTTCGTTTCTTAAATTCCATATATGAGTAAAATCATATGGTATTTGTCTTTCTCTGACTGGCTTATGTCGCTTAGCATTATACTTTGTAGTTCTGACATCCATGTTGTTGCAAATGGCCAGATTTCATTCTTCTTCATGGTTGAGTAATGTTCCACTGTATATACGTATATACCACATTTTCTTTATCCGTTTATCAGTTGATGGGCAATTGGGCTGCTTCCATATCTTGGCTATTGTAAATAATGCTGCTATGAACGTAGGGGTGCATGTATCCTTCTGAGTTAGTATTTTTGTATTCTTTGGGTAAATATCTAGTAGTGCAATTGCTGGATTGTAGTTCTTTTTTTAACTTTTTGAGGAAACTCCATATTCTTTTCCAGAGTGGCTGCACCAGTCTGCATTTCCACCAACAGTGCACAAGGGTTCCTTTTTCTCCACTTGCCAACACTTGTTGTTTCTTGTGTTTTTATTTTAGCCATTCTGACAGGTGTGAGGTGGTACCATTGTGGTTTTGTTTTGTATTTCCCTGATGGTGAGTGCTGTTGAGCATCTTTTCATGTGTGTGTGGGCCGTCTGTATGTCTTATTTGGAGAAATGTCTGTTCATGTCTTCTGCCCATTTTTAAATTGGATTATTTTCTTTTTAGGAATGGAGTTGTATAACTTCTTTTTGTAATATAGACATTTATCCTTTATCGGGTATGTCATTTGCAGATGCTATCTTCTCCCATTCAGTAGGTTGTCTTTTAGTTTTGTTGGTTGTTTCCTTCGCTGTGTAGAAGTTTTTACTTTGATGTAGTGCCAACAGTTTATTTTTGCTTTTGTTTCCCTTGTCTCAGGAGATGTATCTAGAAAAATGTTGCTGTGGCCGATGTCAGAGACGTTACTGCCTGTGCTCTCTTCTAGGATTTTTATGGTTTCAGGTCTCACATTTAACTCTTTAATCCATTTTGTGTCTTTGTGTCATCTTCAGTTACTTTCATCAGTGTTTTATAGTTTTCAGAGTACAGGCCTTTCACCGCCTTAGTTAAGTTTATTCCTAGATATTTCATTATTTTTGGTGCAGTTATAAATAGGATCATTTTCTTAAATTCTCATTCTACTTCATCATTATTAGTGTTTAGAAATGCAGTGAATTTCTGTACATTTTATCCTGCAACTTCATAGTACCTGGAATACTTAAAGAGAAAAGAGAAACACCCTCATCATTTCTTTGGTTACCCTAGGTACACTTTAGAAGGAGAGGCTGGATAAATTCTGATTCTTAACCTTTGTTTATTAGTTTTCTCAATAATCCGATTCTCCAGCATCTGCTGAAGGTGGTGACTAATAAGATTTTATTTAATTTTTAGTGTCAGTGTGAATTAATGGATATAAACATACTTAATATTTCAATCATTGTACCATTCTTATTGAAGCTTAAAATGTCCTGTCTTGGCCCGTGGGGACCTCTCCAGCTTGGCTTTTGGGCTTTGATACAATGTCGGTAATCTGTGATAGTTTTGTTACTTTCTGGTAAGAAAAGATATTTCACCTCACCCTCATTTTGTATACATATATATATATTTTTTTTTTAACCACAAAGTCAGAGGTAGCCATTTCTGAGGATCTCTGTTAATTTTAAGTTCAGTGGGAATTGGTGTTTAGAGGACACAGGTGGGGCCTTTGTGGGAATCTTTGATGCTGGGTTAGATTTTCAGTGGAACTCTGGAGCTAGGAAGTTCTCACACACACACACACACACACACACCCACAGACACACACACACAGACACACAATATCTTATGTTTTTGTTGGTTTGGTTTTTTTGGACATAAAATACACCATGGGCTTATATTGGTACTTCCAGCTCAAAGTCAGGATGAGAGGATTCTTCTGACTTCTTCAGTCTCCCACACTTGAAAGTCATAGTCCCTGACTACCCAGGCTTTACTGTTTATCCACAATACATAGTATCACCACTGGCACCAACAATTTGATTTCTGAAACTAGGTCAAGATTTGGCTGGGGGACTCGGGGAAGGGGGGAGCTTTTTTGGTCGTTATATTCCACTAGGGATGTAGAAGTTAACATGTTTTAAAGTCCCTGGAAATAATGCTTTCCTGTGAGGTTATAACATCAGTATGACTCACATCTCATTTGTTTTCAGTTTTTAGGGATTGCCGTTTTAGGTTTTTTAACTTGGTAAAATATTGACAAAATTTCAAAGTTTAAATAATGAGCACTCACAGAATTTTTTCCCTTATATATTCCCTCCACTTCACCTGTGGGTAACCATTTTGTTTGTTTTTAGTTTATGTGTTTATTAAAAAATATATATAAGCAAACACATTTTTTCATACGTGAAGATAGGCACACCTTTTTCCATTCTATGTACCTATGCAGACATATGAAATGGGAATTGATAGTTCTAAGTTTTATACATCATTTATTATTCATTTGATGTTCAGTATAAGTAGAACTTCTCTTTTGTTCTTATTTTGTTTATTTAAAAATGTTTTTTGTTGGTGTATGAGAACGTGGGTTTTTGATGGCCAGTTGGGTCCTTTCTAGCTTCTTGCTGTTTACAAGCAGTGCTGCTGTGATGAGGCTGTGCATATCTATGTTTGTGGATATTCTTAGTCTTTGTCTTTGTCTATACCCATGCCCTCTTCCAGGTGCAGTCTCAGAAGCAGAAGTGCTTGATTGGAGACTCTGTGTTTTCACTTTGGCCAACTGCCTTTCCAGAGGCTTTGCTATTAGCACGGGAGAGGAGCCATCCATGCTCTTGCTGACAGGCCCACCTGCTTATTGCTGTCATTTCTAGTAGATTATTGTGTATGGCAGGGCTAGATGTCCCCATTTTTGCTCTTCTTTCTCAGAATACTGTTTTAAGTACATCTTAAATTATTTTAGACATCTTTGTTGCATGACAAAAATACTTTGGACCTTTTATTGGAATTGTGTTACATGTTGAATAATTTGAGGATTATAGACATATTTTCAGTATCTGTCTCCTCGTCTGGAATGTAGAATATGGATTTACAGTTTTCTTGAAGGGTTCACACATTATTGATGGTTTATATTTAAATATTTGGTGTTTAATATAACTAGAATTTCTCCCTGAAAAAAAGTTTTTGAAAAAGAAGTTTTTTGCTGGTGTACAGGAAGGTGAGTGACTTGCTTACCGAGTACATGGCTACTTAATGCTTTCAGTTATAAGATTCATGACATAGAATCTTAGTTTTCAGAGGATTTGCTGGCTTAGATATTTTTAGACAAGAGAGCATATAATCTTAGCATGTCAAAGCTGAACAAAAATAGTACTGTGACCTGTTTGGGCTGTTTAGAAATTGGCACCGTCACACAGAACACATGGGAGGGCCATGTTGTCTAATTAGGCTCTTCTGATGCTTCTAATACGGTGATTCACTGCAAATCTGTGTGTTTTGGTGGTGATGTCACATGAAATTCACATAAACACTGTAGTGAGGAGAAGCTCCAACATTCCCAAGATGGCATCGTCACCTTCAAGGAAGTCACAGCAAAACTGTAACAGTAGCTGTTGTTTTGTGTGTGGTTATGTTGTTGCAGGAAAGTCTTTTTATTGTTTATGTTCCAGAAACAACAGCCTGGGATCCAGTCTAGACAGAAGCATTATAGGTGGTCATGAGTGTCTTTAATGACTTAGACTTTAGAATGTCCCCCCCCCCCCCACTTTTCCCCCCAACAGGGCCTGTTGTGGCCAGCCCTGGGAAGTCATCTCATCTGATTGTCTCTTCTTCTTGTTATCCTTTGACTTCTTTTCTCTAACATATGTATTTTTTGTAAACAGAAATTAGGTCTGGAAGCTTTGAACATATTCAGGCTAAACATATTTGTAACAATATTAATAAGTTGTGTGTACTTCATGCCACATCACATTAGGGGCCCCTGTTGTCAGGTTATTTCATTGTTAGCGTATCTCTTAGTTTACATGTAGGAATGATTAAATATAAATTAACAGTACCCAAATCTTTTGAATATTCTTGTTTTCTCTTTGGGATAGTTGACTAAGATAACACGAACTGGTCCTTCCGCTTGGGAAACCAAAAAGATTCTGGCTGTTTCTTTTGCTCCTCTGATCCAGCCCTGTCATTCAGAGTCAGGAAAATCAAGACTTGTCCAGTTACGTAAGTACAAAGATCTTCACTTATCTTTTAGATCTTTAAAAAAATCTCATTAGAATTTGAAGAGAAAGAAAAATTTTAAGGAACCTTTTAGTATTAAAGAGGATTCTGAAGCCTGACAATTTTACAAATGATTTTTTAGGTACTGTAAAAATCACAGTCTGTTTTCAGCCTATTTTAGGTTATTTTGGCCTTCTTTTAAATCCACAGGAATTATTGCTGGTCATGCTATTGAAAGCAGAAGACTCCTGCAAAAGCGAGTTAGTTCTGCTGTGTGGAAAGGACTTACAGAGAGTGTGTTCCCAGCACCAGTTGAGCCAGAGGGCTCTTGCATAGTCATGGATCTTTTTCCTCCTTGGGGCTGCCTCGTGGGTGCATGTTTCAGCTAGTTTGCTGGTGTGTGGTGGGAGGCTTGCCACAGGGCATTACCTTGGCTAGGCCTGTGTCTTCAACTCCTTCAGGATGTAGATCCAGAAAGAGCTAACATTAGGACCAGCATTCATCCAAATACTGTTTTCTAATTTAAACAAATTTAAACAGCAATGAGAATTGCAAAGGACTCTATTTAAAATAAAACTATTCAGCAAGGATTCTACATTCTGATCATTTAGAAAATTTGGAAAATGTACAAAAAAAGGGAAAATAGTAACCATAATAGTACCACCCAAAGATAATACATGTTGGCAGATTCCTTCCAGAATTTTTTTTTTTTTTAATTTGTGAGAAATCATTTATGAAATAGTAACGCTCTGCCATGGTCTCTGCTAAGTGGAGGTCACATACCACAGATGTGGTCTTTGAAATGCAACGAACAACAGTATAACACAGAAAGGGCTTCAGAGGGGCCAGGGAGGCTTTGACAGAGGATGGGACACTTGTTCTTGGTCTTTCTGGGTGAAGATGAATTCTCCAAAGAGAGAAGAAAGGGAGAAAAAGCTGGAGCAGAGGCTGATGGGGACTTTACACGTGCCCTCTCCCCAGTGTGGTCTGCATGGGGGTGTACAGGAGACACTAGCCGAGTACATAGGTTGGACTTGAGTCTATCGTGTAGGCTGTGGAGAGCCACCAGGTAGTGGAACGAAAAGATGTGGGGCATCTGTCTTCTTGATTACCCTTGTGGCCAGCTGGAGGATGAATTTGTTACATGCAGGCTCCCTGAAAATCCCACCAGGATAAGCTAACATTGCTTTCAGTCAACCAGAGCACTCTCTTCCAGAATGCTACCTGAGTAGCACCAGAGGTGAGGGAGGTGAGGGAGTATCTATGGGGCTTTTGGGGGGTTTGGTTGAAGGCAAGTCTCTTGGTGTGAGGGCTCGATCTGTTCTGGATAAGAGTTGTGACAACATGGGGGCACCTGGGTGCCTCAGTTGGTTAAACATCTTGACTTTGGCTCAGGTCATGATCTCACGGTTTGTGAGTTCAAGCCCCACGTCGGGCTCTGTGCTGACAGCTCAGAGCCTGGAGCCTGCTTCAGATTCTGTGTCTCCCTCTCTCTGCCCCTCCCCTGCTCTTATCTGTCTGTCTCTGTCTCAAAAATAAATAATAACGACTAAAAATATTTAAAGAACAAGTTGTGATGACATGGAGGGCACCCTGAGAGGCTGGTTTTGAGGCTACAGCTTCAGAGTGAATGCTGGATGACAAATGATCATGTGATGTTTGGGATTCCTGAAGTGAACAATCCAGTAATTTGTAACTGCATCTTCCTGGGCTGGAGTTTTCTAAACTCGTAAAGTTGTGTTGCTAGAGATGGTGGCCTCTGTAGTGGAATGAATTCAGCGGCAGGCACATAGGGCCTTTCTGAGGAAGGATGTGGAGCCCGAGGTGTCCAGCATCTGTTGTAGATGTGGGTCTGTGGGAGGTTCAGGACCCCCATCAGGACTGGAGCAGAGCCCTAAGAGCCGTTGGCTAGTCTTTGTTACTTGAAGCCACAGAATGGATGCCAAAACGGATCGATAGGCACACAGAGAGGGGGAAGTGATAGAAATCAGCACCTGAGGGAACACTACTAGCCTGGGTGGAGGAGGGAGCTAGCAGGAGACACTTGGGCCTAGTTAGTTCCCTTCAAGCGGGCACCTTGGGGAAGAGCCAGAGAAGCCCGAGCTTGCATTCTGGAGGTCTGGTGACCCGTGAAGGGGTCCGTTCAGCAGACTGAGTGGCAACAGCAAGTGAAGAGGGAAGGGAAGGAAAGGCAGGACATACTGAGCAGAAAGTCATGATTGTGGTGTTGCTTAGTGGGGCAAGTGTTGGAGCCTGTCCCAGACGAGGGAGGAGACAGTTGAACGGGAGAGGAGGCCTGGTGTGGACAAAGGGGAAAAGGTGCTGAGAGCCTGTGGCAAGGGCACTTTCCAGGGCTCCTATGGAACAGTGAACTTTGCACGAGATTGTGCGTAGGCCTCTCCGATTTGGGTTACAAATGTTACAGACAACCTAAGAGCCCTCCCTACATTGTAGGTTGTCATCTCTTTTGGAAGAAGCGAGGTACAGAGGGAAGAAAGTGATCCTGGCTTTCAGTATAATGTGTTTAAACACACGACCCCTAATTCCTCTCCCTTTGAGAAAAAGCTCTTCTGTTGCCATATGCCTACTGCCTGCATTAAATTGAGCTGTAATTAAATCAAAAGGGTCTATTCTTCCTCAGTATGCTTTGGAGTTTTAGTACTTATTAAAAATGGTTGGATTAGCTTTTTCTCTACTTTAATAAAAAAAAAGAGGAACAAACACTCAATTTCTAAAGTGCTGTGAAAATATTAAGATAGATAAAAGAATTCTGGAGTCCTACATTCTCTGTATTTCCACTAGATGAGATACAGCCCATGAATGAGTACAGTAAATAGAGTGATGAACCTGGCTGTTCAAGAAGCAACACACCGTAACCCAGGGTTTTCCCTTGGTTCCGACCGATTAACCAAACGATCTCGGTCTTGCTTATATAAGTTCCGGGTCGATGTATTTGAAAATACCTTTTGAGAAGGACCACATGCATGCACATTAGAGCACTAACTAATTGACTTTGCCAGGAACGCTCTCTTGTGCCTGTTCTGTGAAAACGCCCCTGAATGACAGTGACGTGAAGACTTTCCAGGGTTAGGGCTCTGTGCTGTCTGGGTCGCTCATAGACAAGGTTGACATGTCTCCTCATTTGCTCCGCAGCTCCGCTGGCCGTGCGAAGCCTCCAGGACTTGGCTCGCATCGCCATCCGGGGCGCCATTAAAAAGGTCATTCGTCAGGAGACGGTGAGCAGCACTGGAAATGGACCAAAGAACACTCCGGGGGTTAAACGAAGGAGAGTGCGCCGCCGTCGAATGGAAACGATCGTCTTTTTGGACAAAGAGGTTTTTGCCAGTCGGATTTCCAGCCCCTCTGACGACAACAGCTGTGAAGACTTGGAAGAGGAGCCGAGGGAAGAGGACAGAGCCCCGCTGCCTGAAGCCAAGCCAGCCCCGCCAGTGAACTTCCTACGGGAGAAGGTCCTGAGCCTCCCTCTGCCAGACCCCCTGAAATACTACTTGCTCTATTACAGGGAGAAGTAAGTCTGTGGGAACAGGGGACCGAGGCAGAGGTGATGCTGCACCTGTTGTCCCCCAGGGGTCGCCTGGGCACATGCTGTGGGGAAGGAAAGTGCTCTCCTCTTGACCTTCCTGTGTTTAGTTCGTTCTTGGTTTTCCTGTAGAATCTCCATTCACTGGTATCGTTTTCAGTAAACGTAAAGTGCATAGGAGAAGGTTTTCTCAAAAGGGAGAGCATCTCCTGGAAAACAGTATTTGCTCTTTGCTCTGATGAAACTCTGACGTCTGCCTGCAGAGACTGCTTTGGTGACCGTCTCCCACTCAAGATAACACAAGAAAACTGAAGTTGAAAGTAACCTGTGTTGCTTAGAAAAAGTGAAAGAAAGTGCAAGTTTGCAAGTGTGTAAAATCTTTTCTGGGTGTGCCACGCCTGTGTCCAGGTTAGCACTTGATGGTATCAACCTCTTAATTACTGGCGCTGAGCTCCACTAACCCTCTTAGTTCTCTAGAGGGGGGGAACGTTATTGAAAAGCTCTCCCTTATTTTAAATAAATGTAATTAAATTTTATGTGCGTTGTCAATTGTAATTTTAAAAGAGAGAAATTGTGATGGGGGAGGAGGAATAAAAGTATCAAACTGCCAGATGTCTTTCTGGAATTCCAAAATAATTCAAGGAATATTTTCCTGACACCTTTTCTTACCTTTAGAAGAACCAATGTCAGATAATCCCTTAAAGAAAATACTCAAGAACGAAACAAGTGTGTACAGTGAGCTACCTTACTTTTACTCCAAGGATGGGGATGACTGTTGACCCAACCTTGAGTATGTTAATGGGTGTCTAAGGCATGGATCTGCACGTCCTCAAAACAGGTGGGAAGTATTAAAACTGCAGGAAGTACATTGGAGACAATGTTACAACAGCCTGTGCTGTTTTTTGTTTTTTGTTTTTTCCCTTCGGTTGACTATTTTTCTGTAATCACATTATAGTACTGATTAATAGATTTTATCTTTTATAATTCTGGAGAAGATGTGTTAGTTTTCTAATTTTTCTTAATAACAAATATATGTATTTTAGTAGCTCCATTGCATTAGAATAACAGTTTAACCCCCAGTGACTTGTGGAATCTACCTTCTCTAGGCTCTTTGTGTTGACAGCTTTCTATGTTTACCAAGTTCCAAAACATTGTTGTTTTTTTTAACTTGCTTTTTGTGCCCAAAGAAGAAAACAAAAATGTTAACAGTAAACCCAAACTCAGAGTGCTGATGTGGGGTCAACCATCCAGATTTTAAGACTAATTTTATCTGTTAGACTCTTGGGTGTTGCCGAGCTTGAGTGTGGCTTTGTGGTTTCACCAGCTGAACTGAGTTCTGGTTATTTATTTATTTATTTATTTTTAAACTTTTCTTCTTTTTTAGGTAACTTAATCATTTTTTTCACAGGATACTATGTGCATGCAGAGCTGGTAAAATATGTCTGTTGCCCTAGATTTGGAAATGTAACTTTTTGTAAAGACAGTTACTTCATAGTTGTTTTCAACCTGGCTTTTAACTGAAGGTCAGGCATCACTGTCTCAGCAAGGAACGCACAGTTTATGTTTACTTGAGAACTTGAGATCACTTGGTGGTGTGCACATCTTTGACGACATCATGCCCACTGGTATGTAGTGATCTCTGCAGTACACGGACATTTGGAGCATAATTTTAAATACGTATTTGTGAAATCTTTACACTAGGTGGCTTGACTAAGTTCTTTTCCTGTAATTGTACATGGGTTTTATTTATTTTTTAAATCACATTTGCCTTTATGCTAGACTGTAAAACCTCTTCACCGTGCATAAGACCTGTTTTTCCCTATATAGGTTAGACCTTTGCTAACATTTGTGTTCGTATTTACACGTTGTCTGTTTGTGATACTTAAGCCAGAATTTGGTTAAAAAAATATATAGATGTAATATATGTGAAATAGTTTGGTGTTTATCTTATATACGTAGAGAAGAATTGTAAATGGGTTTTCCCGGGCTGAAGTGCCCTTCCCCAGAGTCCAGTCTGATGCACTGCTGTCTGCTCCCTGACAGATGGATTCTGTATAGTCTGTGTGGTCTTGTAACCTCTCTATTGTGAACCACTTTCTAGACAACTGTGGACTTCTATGTTTTGAGGAGTATATATTTCTGTATGTGAGTTATGTCTTGAAAGTAGTAAAGCCACAGACATGTACACAGCAAATAATCAAATTTATAAATATCAAGTATGCAATGTAAAAATCAACTGTGTATGTAAGAATGCTTTTGCCAGTCTGGACCTTTCAGGGAATTAATGCCAGCAATTTGAAACCAAGATTTTAATGAGCAGATATACATTGGATAAATACAAAGACTATCAATAAACCTAGTTCAGGCACTTCAGCCTTCTTGGCATGGCTTGCATTTCCTGTGTGGGATTGAAATTCTTGACTGCATATTTTCCAAAAATCTTTAAAAATAAACCTTTTCTTTATTAGAATCATGTGTTTGCTTTCACTATTTGTGTTATGGCTTCATTCTATACCATGCTAGTACATGATTTTAAATTAAACACACTTAGTTTGGATGGCAAAACAGAAAAGCAGTAGCTCCGACTCCATGAGAGAATACATGTCTGAAGGGTGTTTGTGGTTAGTTTTTTGGCACAATTTTCCTCTTTTGTGAAAATGTTAAACAAAAGATAATTGGGTTGATGGTAACATATCTTCCATGGCAGCAAGGGGTGAGGGTTAGGGTGATGGTTGGAATTTTGGGTTTAGAGTTCAGGTTTGGGGTTGGGGTGCCAGGGCCATGTGCTAGGGTTGGAGCCTAGGGTCAGGGTCTAGGGTCAGGGTGCGGGCCAGAGATCAGAAGTAAGGGCCCAGGGTTCAGGGACAAGGTTAGGGTTAGTATTCAGGATCAGACTGGCTGCTGATCATTGTAGTCCATCTGGACTGCTAAAACAAAACAGTATTTTTGTATTTTCGGTGGCTTGTAACCAGTAGGCATTGATTTCTTACAGGTGTTGAGGCTGGAAGTCTGAGATGAGGATACCAGCATGGTCAGGTGAGGGCCCTGTTTGTAGTTGCACACTTCTCCTAATTTGGCATGTAGGGGATGGGTTAGGGTCTCTTACAGAGGGAGTAATCCCATTCATGAGGACTCCACCCTCATTACCTAATCACCTCCCAAAGGCATCCTGTTCTAACATCATCACATCAGGCTTTAGGATTCCAACAGATGAATTTGGGGGAGAAACAAACATTCAGATCATAGCACTGATGTAGGAAATAGATGGACGGAATTTTTTTTTTAATTGACCTTTACTTAAAAAAAAAATCTATTTTCCCAATCAAGGTACTGGAATGATGGCCTCTATTTCAGTTGGAATTTCCAAATCATGGCACTGAATAATCAGAACACCGAATTTCAGAGATTAACTGGACGTGCCCTGAGAGACTAAACTGTGAGTCTGGTGTTCCCTGTGCTGCAGCCCAGTGGACAGCAGGGTGCAGCCTAGCCTGGCTCTCTGACCTGAGGCAGAGCGTGCGTATCCTGGCCTCAGAGTCAGACCCACATCTCTATGAGGATGATGGGCTCCAGGATGCCCCTGCAGGCTTGGGACAATTTGGGGCAGTGAGGACAAAGCTAAGAGATGGTTTCTGTTGGCATCTCCGATGAACTTTAGTTTAAATTAAAAAATATTTTTTTTTAATGTTTATTTTTGAGAGATTGAGAGAGTCTGAGGAGGGGAGAGGCAGAAAGAGTGGGAGACCCAGAATCTAAAGCAGGCTCCAGGCTCTGAGCTGTCAGCACAGAGGCTGATGCAGGACTTGAGCTCACAAACTGCTAGATCATGTCCTGAGCCAAAGTTGGACGCTGAACCAACTGAGCCACCCGGGAACCGCAGTTTAAATTTTTTTTAAATGTTTATCTATTTTTGAGACAGAGTATGAGCCGGGGAGGGGCAGAGAGAGAGAGGGAGGCACAGAAGCTGAAGAAGTCTCCAGGCTCCGTCCGAGCTGTCAGCAAAGAGCCCGATGTAGGGCTCAAATCCATGAACGTCGAGATTCTGACCTGAGCCAAAGTCAGACGCTTAACTGAGTCACCCAGGTGCCCCTCCAATGAACTTTAGAACAACCTTCCCAAATGTCTTCCTCAAATCTAATAAAAACTGACCTTTATAGGTCTCTTAAAATGTTCCTGTGGTTTGCCATAGCTCACCTGTCCCGAACTGTAGTTTTTCTGCTATTTCCAAATAAATTCATTTTACTGCTAACATAACTGGTATTTTACTTTTATGTTGATAGTTTTTATTTTTTATTAAAAAGTTTTTAATGTTTGTTTATTTTTGTGAGAGGCAGACAGACAGTGTAAGCCTGAGAGGGGCAGAGAGAGAGAGAGAGAGAGAGAGAGAGGGAGACACAGAATCTGAAGTAGGCTCCAGGCTCTGAGCTGTCAGCACAGAGCCCGACACGGGGCTTGAACCCACAAACTGTGAGATCATGACCTGAGACCGAAGTCGGACGCTTAACTGAATGAGCCACCCACATGTCCCTATGTTGATAGTTTTTACGTGGAACTATCTGTATCCATATTAAACTAAAGATGAGTTTATACTAGTGTCTCTAACTGACCCGTTGTCATGTGGAATATTGTGATCTCCCTTCGCTCCTCTGTAACTTCCCACCGCAACAGTGATGAACTGGGCTCCTACTCTTTGTCATCTATATAATTCATTGTTCTGGTTCATATTATAGATACGATTGTTTCAGCATCATTAGCTACTACTATCATGGGGAAGGATTTTATAGAGTCCACTGTTTATGTGCTTTCAGTATACATTTTGTTCATTTCCAAAGCTGCTTAGGTCAGCACCTTCTGCCCCAGCACCTACAGTGAGTTGTTTCATACATTTCTAGTACACATTTGGATTATTTATCACATTTTGTATTCTATCCTGTGACAATACCACATCCTAAATAATTCAATTTGAATAATTATGATGTAGTCTTTGGGCTATAAAAATCTATGGGTTTTGCCAAATGCATAGTGGCAGATATCTATCACTAAAATATCATACGGAATACCTTGAACTCTAACTCCATGATCTATTTATCATCTCTGTAGTTTTGCCTTTTCCAGAATGTCCTATAAATGGGTCCATACAGTATGTAGCCTCTTCAGACTGGATTCTTTCACTTTGCAAAATACGTGTAAGATTCATCCATGTCTTTGCAGGGGGTGATGGATCATTCCTTTCTACTGCGGAGTAGTATTGCATTGCATGTACAGGTGACTAAAAATAATTTTTCTTTACTTTTCTAGGTTCTTGGCTGAGACTACGTCTTGCGCTAAAAGGTTAACAGGAGAAAAACAGACATGTAATTGTATGCATATATCCTGTATACGTGGCACATACTCAGGAAAACTGATTAACTCCCCAAAATGGCCAAAGTAATCACTTGAAATGTTTTGGGTGGTCAGAAGCCCAGTTAAGGGAGGCTATCAGACTAAGCAGAGTATATGAGGGTAAGGTTGTTATTCAGGTTTAAGTCCAGAGACACTGTTACAAATGGAGGGTTCTTTTGTAAATGTAAATTTTGCTCACTAAAGGATAACTTTTATTCGGTTTTCAGAGATTCTCCTCTGTCTTCTGTTTATTAAAATCAATCAGCCCCAAGTAATCCTTGTGCCCAGGAGACCTATCTTGCGGGTGGCATATTCTGCTTCCTTTACATGGATGCACCTGTTTGCTTATGGAGTCATGTTTTGAAGGAGATCCTGATTTCTTGAAGTCTTTTGCCATTATGAGTAGAGCTGTAGTCATAGCTGCACGTGAGTTTTTGTTTGGAAATTGTTTTTCAAAGCAGTTGTCTGAGTACCTGAAGTGTGATGATGGTTGATTCATAAGGTGAGACTTGTGTAGCTTTGGGAAAAATGCCAAACTATTTTCTGTTAACCCTAAAAATGAAATTGCCAATTATTTAATCAGCAAAAATGGGTTTATTTGGGAATAGTTGAGAATTTCAATCCAGGACAAGCAAGCTTAGGCAAAACCATAAGCAAGTACACCAAACAAAGCAGAGGAGCATTAGTCTTTTATAGAGGAAAGGGAGGAAGTTGGAAGGTACTGTCCTAAACAGAAAGTCTACTAGAGTAAACTGGGGGCTGGGAGTGTAGTGGCTTCTCATTGGCTGACCTGTGACAGTCAGTCATTGGCTGAGCTATTGCCTGGGGAGGAGGAAACCTTTCTTCCTCCTAGTAGAATAGTAAAATGGTCCCTACTGGGCAAGGTCTATCTCTTCCTCTTGGGTCTGTAATTGATGTAGAGTGGTAGGTGTGAGAGTCTCCCCTACTGAGCCTTCCCAGACTTCACTCTAGTGTGGTTTCCCGTTATTAATTTTCACATCCAAAGTGTCTGTACATGCATTCCCCCCAGTGAAGGAGAGTTCCTCTCATTCTGCACCCTCCAACAATTGGCATTGTTTTTTGTTTTTTGGTTTTTTTTTTTTTTTTTTTTTTGAGTTTAGCAGTTTTAATCATGTGTAGCAATTTGGAATTTCCAATGATAGATGATGTAGAGCATATTTTTGTATGCTTATTTATTATCCGTATATTTTCTCTGGCCAGGTGTATGTTCAGATCCTTACCCATTTTCATTTAGGTTCTGTTTTTTGACTATTGACTTCTGAGAGTTTTCTGAGAGTTCTTAGTTTATTTTGAATACAGATCTGTTATCAGATGTGTGTTTTGCAAATATTTCTCATAGTTTGTAGGCTTGCCTTTTGGGTCTCTGAGCAAGGTCTTTCATGGAGTAGAAGTTTTAATTTTATAAAGTTCACTGTACCAGTTTTTTTCTTTTGTGGATTGATTTTGGTATCTTAAAACCCAAGGTCATGTAGATTTTATGTTTTCTTTTTGATATTTTGATAGTTTTGCACTTTTTAAAGATGTTTATTTCTGAGAGAGTGCAAGCAGGGGAGGGGCAGAGAAAGAGGGGGACTGAAGATCTGAAGCGGTCTCTGTGCTAACAGGCTGACAGCAGAGAGCCCCATGTGGATGTAGAACTTAGGAACTGCAAATCATGACCTGAACTGAAGTTGGACACTCAAAACGACTGAGCCACCCAGGTGCCCTGATAGTTTTGCACTTTAAATGGATCTGCAGTTTTGTGTAAATTCCGGTGTAAGTTGCAAAGTATGTGTTTATATTTCATTTCACCTCACCTCATTCGATTTCATTCCATTTCATTTCATTTCATTTCATTTCATTTCATTTCATTTCATTTCATTTCATATTGTTTCCGATTAATTGTTCCTTAAGTATTTCCGTTTCAGTTTGAATTTCCAAAAGTTGATGGTGGTAGCCCTGTGACTCCTGCATTGCCTTCACCGCCTGTAGGGGGCACCAGATCTCGGCTCCCTGACCTGAGTGGCT
Source organism: Cryptoprocta ferox (assembly GCA_028646485.1). Lineage (NCBI taxonomy): Eukaryota > Metazoa > Chordata > Mammalia > Carnivora > Eupleridae > Cryptoprocta > Cryptoprocta ferox. The sequence goes on along the minus strand of CM053576.1, from coordinate 11,750 downwards.
CATGCGCCACCAGCTGGCCTCCTCTCCACCTGCACAGACTGGTGTTCCTCCTCAGGACCCAATGTGGGTACTTCAGGAGGGGAGAATGGGGGGACTTGTCCACACTGACAGGAGCTGGGTCTCCTCAGGACCCACTGTGGGGGGATATGGGCTGTGGAAATGTCATGGTGCAATTCTGAGTTCGTCGCTGAATAATTCTGCACTGGACACGAGCCCCTGTGTCGTTTATTCTTCAGACCTAAGCAGTGGGCCCTCTTCACAGTGGGCATGTTTTCTGGTTCACAGACAGTACCTCTTTGCCATGTTCTCACTTGGTAGAGGGGTGAGAGAGCTTTGTGGGGTCTCTTTTATAAGGGCCTCACTCCCATCCATGGAGGCTCTGTCCTCCTGACCTAACCACCTCCCACAGGCCCCACGTCCTAACACCATCATCTTGGGTGTTGGGATTCTAACACAGGAGTTTTGGGGGCACATGACCATTCTTCTCTTCCGTGCAGTCATGTCTCCAAAGCAACAGCCTTCCTCAGTAGCCTCCCTGTTGGGGGTCAGGCTGCTGCACTGCCATATATTTCAGGTACAATGTAGGCCAGGTGTTCATCTGAGCACTCAGGGCTGTGCAGGTATGCTGCGACCAGGCATACTTGTCCCCATGCCTGTCTGATGGAGCCAGTGTGTCCCATTTGCCCCAGACCCTTCCAGTTGTGGGGCTACTGCTCAGACTTGAGCTCTGGTCCCCACAAGCAGGAAAGAATATTGTGACAGAGAGAGACTGGACACGTGAACGTGTGCACCCCTGGGATCAGGTAACGTGCTCCTTCTGTCTCATCCCCTCTGCTTCTCACTGTGCCATTCAAATTTATTTAAAGAACCTTGCGATTCCAACATACTTGTTTAATTGATGAGCCTGCGTGGTCCTTAACCTCTGGGATACTTGTCTGGCAATGCACCTAGAGGAGGCGAAGCGGTGTCTTTACCACCTACTTCAGCTGCAGCTCCTCCCAGTGCTCTAGAGGTGGAAGGAGACTTCCTGCCTGCCTTCAAGGGTGCATGCAATTCTGGAGGCAACTGGTGTCAGCAAATAAACCCTGTGTTCTTTTCCTTCTGTGAGTCAGACACAGATCTGGGCTGGCCCAGAAACAACTGTTTCTCATAGTCATCAACCTCAGGAGATTAAGTGTTACCTGGTGTGTAGGGCTGTAGCTTCTGTAAGATCAAACACTTTGGCTAACAAGAGTCAGGCACAGCCAGTTGCTCACATATGTGCATGTGATCATGTGACATGTGGGTGGATAACCCAGATATCCTGAGGCCCGGAGTAGCCACACCGTTCCAGACAGTCACAGTGATGGCACCGCTTTGCATGCAGGTGCAGCCCTCAGGCACGGCCTCATGACTGCTTGCTCTCTTCTGTGCTGTGCTCTAAAAAGTGAAGCTGTAGGATGGCTGGAACATAGACCATGGAAAGTAGGAGGTGGTTGCTCTTGCAGGGGAGGCATGCTGGCAGCAGTGACATGAGCAAGAGATGGGGAAACTATGAGCAGCAGATCCAAGAAATTAAAACACTAGTAGATGGGGCAGGTGGTGTCAGGGCTTCTTCTTTGGGAACCTTATTGCTTTACTGTGCAATGACCCATGGCCTGGCCTTGCAGACATGGTGCCAAAGCCCCAATGGGACCTTGGATTGCCCAGGCGTCTCTACCATGTGCTCGTCAGCCATAACTCACGCTTGTGTCCTTCTCACCCTCCGAGGATCAAGGGTATCAGTGGTTCCTGCAAGTTACATTCTAGGTCTTCACAGTTTGCAAGGAATGGCACTGGGGACCCGGCTTCCCGATGCAGTACTTTCTGACATCAAGCTGTCTCCTCATTGGCAACCTGGTGCATTTTGTAAATAGGGCCCATGTTTGCTAATCCAGCCATATCGAAGTTAATAACATCAAATAAGGTCTTTTCACATTACATTAGTTGACGTCAAATCCAATGAGATACTTCTGAAAATTGGAGCTGACAAAGAAGGCTGCCCCTACAAGTGAGTTTTCCATAAAATGAACCCTGAATCATGAAGCAGCAACTCAAAGATTCATATTGCAGTTGAGACCCTCCTGTAAGCTCCCCTCCCATGGCTTGTGTCAGGTGTCCTGCTGCTGCCAAGTGGGGATCAGCCCCAGGGTTGGCCTCCTGTCTACGACGTTGTACATGGCCTCAGCACAAGCAGATGCGCCGCTGGCACGGAGGCTGGAACAGGGAACTAACAGCATCTGGTCCCAGATGTAAATTCTAAGGGGATCCAGTATGCAGAGCAGAGCCATCAGGTATGTGGTGCTGATGTAGAGAGATGTCCACGGTTTTGGAAAAACCCCCAGAGACCCCCATCCCACCTCCTCCTGCCACCAGCAGACACTGAGAAATTCCATTACCAGGTGAGTGAGGGGCATCAGCCCAAGGAGGTGGAGGGCAGCAAGTTGTCCCCAGATCTGACCGCTCCCCACTGTGGGCCCATCCACGGCAGCATCGATACCTCTTCGGTCTCAACCACTGTTTCAGGAAAACACTTGAAAAATCCAATCTCAGCATTTATTTCCAAGGTTCCAAGCCACATCTGAGGGAGGAAAGATCAACAACAATGCAAAGAGAGCCTTTCAGCCCAGACCTGCTCACTAGCCCTGAGGTCCAGAGGTCCAGGGGTCCAGAGGGAAGGACTCATGGGATTGGGGAAGACAGTTTCCTCAGCATTTCCTCCACAGGGGTGTCACTTTCTTGGCTTATCCCCCTCCAGCCTACAGATATCCAACAGATTATGTAGGCTTTCTGGAAACTTCAAGGCTATAGTGGGTGGTGGGGGCACTCTAGGCCTGTGTTTTTGAGGAAAGATGCCCCATGGTTAAGACCCCAGGCCTGAGTGCTCTGGGAATGGGCCAGCTGTAGGTGTACTCAGAGGTCATGGGCAATGTTCAGGGCTCTGTGGTCAGTGGTGGGCCTGGGGTCAGGGGGCCCCTGCAATGCCCCTCCTGCACAGAGTGGCGTTTTTCTGTGTTTGTAACCCCAGTGACTGTGTGGGGCCTGTGCCATGGTAGGCACTAAGGAGATATTAAAAATAGAATATTAGTACAGTCCAGCCCCGTACGCTGGTCCCACCTACCCATGCTGCTCTGGTATCTGCCTTGATGCCTGTTTGGCATCGTGCATCTGGAGGACCAGTGCCTGGGCAGAAGCTGTGCCTACCAGTGGTCAACAAGAATTCCTTGAATGCCTGATGTGTTGAGAAACTTGTCCTGATCCCAGTGTGAAGGCTGAGGAGACAGTTACTGGGGTGGGGAGCAAGGGAAGGGTTTGGGTTCAGTGGCTGGAGTCCCCCGAGACTCTGACACTTGGAGGTGCCCAGAGATGGTGTTTGTGGGTGAGGTGTGTACGTTCCCTCCCAGCCCATTTTATCCCTCTCTGGCCCACCTCTCAGAAGTCTTCATGGGAGGGCCCCCTTGTAGGTAACTTCTGGTGTGTCTGATGATCAAAGTGTCACCTGGAGCACATGCACGCACAAGGGGTCACAAGTCAGGTTTCTGACCCTAAACCACAAGATGCATGTGCAGACTTGGAACACCCATCTCCAGGACAGCATCCTCAGTCAGGACTGAGTCAGGAGTCCCCTGGCATGGGAGCGGGTACTTGGTCCTTGTGCCCTCAGAACAGGGCCTTTCCCATGTGCGAGGGAGGCACTCGGTGGGCTGTTGTCCATCACTTCCCTGCTGTTCAGTCCTTGCCTCTCCCCACAGGGGGCCTTGCAGGAAAAGCTTCTTAGGGTTCATCCATTTCAATTTCCCTCTTTCTTCCCTCATTGAGGAAGGTTCTGATGCACGTTCTCTTGTTCCCTTGTAAAGCCATTGTTTCGGAGTTGGCAACATCACCAGGAGACACCTGAGCCCAGTGTTGTCTTTGCTGTTACTTAATCAGGGGAGCTCAGGAGGAAATCAGAACCACTGTACGTCCTGCCAATGTCCTCACTGGGAATGAATCCCATCAGGACACCAGGGCTCATTGACTTCGGGGCTGCCTTGCCCTCCTTACTGGTGCTCTTCCTTCCTCTTAGCTGTTGTGGGTTTTTACTTAGTTGTGTGTGGTGTGAGATAGGGATCTGGTATTCTGCTTGGGGCTGTCTAGTTTTTCAAGCACCATTCATCCCTTCACCATTGCCTATTCTTGGCTCCTTTGTCATGAATTAATTGTCCACATATGTGTGGATTTGCTTCTGGGCTCTCCATTCTGCTCCATTGGTCTTTCTGTCTCTTAGCCCATAGCTACTGTTTTGGTTACTATAGCTTTGTAATATAGTTTCAGATGATGCCTCCTGGTTTGTTCTACCTTATACAGATTGTTTCGCTCTTTGTAGTCCTCTGTGGTTTTGTACAGCTTTAAGGATTTTCCTAGTTCTGTGCAAAATGGTAACTAGCATGTTGAATCTGTACATCACTTTTTGATAAAATGGATACTTTTATAATATTCATTTTTATCATTCACTAGCACATAATGTCTTTACATTTATGTCTTTATCCAATTTCTTCATCAATGTCCTATCATTTTTAGGGTATAAGTTTTCCATGTCTGTGGTATAAAATTTTTTTCTAATTGTTTTCTTAATATCTCCTTGTGATGGTTCAGTATGAGTTTGACCAATATAATAATTTTTGTATCTTGATTTTGTATCTTATAATTTCATTGAATTTGGGTTTTTTTTGTTTTAACCTTTTTTTTTTTAATTGTGGAGTGGTGTGGTGGAAGATTGGAGATCCAAAATGGCATGTTTCTACCATATTCCTGGTCATCCACAACATCTATAGCATAGTGGCCACTGATATAATTCTACCACAGTGTCCTTTAGTAATATGTTGCATCTTGTGAACTGTGTCCAGGTAGGGTTTGGACTCCACCATGAAGTTTGATGTGTTTTACGCTTTTATGGTGTGTTACTGATACAGTTGTTTTGAGAAGTAATGTGATTTCCATGAATTTCCAAAGTACAGAAAGCCTGCAATAGCAATAGAAATACTCTTGATCTCTATACTCAGTTTCACCAGCTGTCGTTTTACACAGTTGCCACTTCATACGACATACTTGTTCGTTTTTTTTTTATTCCAAGCAGGGATGCCCTCCCCAGGAACTGTCATTGAACTCCCAAACAGGGAAATCATTATGGTTTCCTCATAATCTAATCCAGAGGCCCCTACAGCTGTCATCACCTGCCCGAACTCTGTGACAATGACTTCTGTTGTGACCCACTGTACTATTCCTGAGACTTTCAGCCCCTTCACAACCATGATGGATTTGAAGATCACAGAGGACTCCAATCTGGATAGCCTTTTTTGTGTGGCTTCTGTAATTTAGTATGTTTTCAATCTTTGTTCATGTCGTGACACATTTTAGTACTTCAGTCATGACTTTAATTGTGGTTCAATTTACAAAACATAATAATGATCATTTAAAAGAATTAAAAATTTTTTTAGTGTTTATTGTTGAGAGAGAGAGAGAGAGAGAGAGAGAAAGAGAGAGAGAAAGAGAGCATGAGTAGGGGAGGGGCAGAGAGAAGGGCAGAGAAGCAGGCTTCAGGCTCTGAGTTGTCAGCACACAGCCCGACGAGGGGCTCAAACCCATGAACGTGAGATCATGACCCGATCCGAAGTCCAACACTTAACCGGATGAGCTACCCAGGCGCCCCTAAAAGATTTTAAGTCTGCGGTAGTATGGCACTAAATATATGTCCCTTGCACACAAATCATCACCTTTCACCTTGAGAATGTTTAAATTTTGACTTAGTGAAAGTTTGTGTATATTAGACATTAAGGTTCCATTGTTCTTTCTCCTCTGCCTGGCAACCATATTTTACTTTTTATAGGTAAATTTGATCATTTTGGATACCTCAAACAAGTAGAATCTTATAATATTCTTTTCTGTGATTGGATTATTACCCTTGTATTGAATTGCATTGAACCTTGAATTGAAGGTTCATCCATATTGTGATAGGAATCAGTACTTTAGTCCTTCGCATGGCTGGGTAATATTCCATTGTGTATACATCACTCATTCACCCTTCAATGGATACTTTGGTCGCCTTAGTCTTTTGACTATTGTGCATGATAGTGCTATGGATTTGGGGGAAGAAATACAAAGTGAGTCCCTGCTGTCATTTATTTGGGATATATACCCTGAGGTAAATTAATTCTATTTTTAAGATTTTGAGGAACCCCCATTCAGTTTTCCTCAGCAGCTGCACAAATTTATTTCATTTTTTGATATGTTGGAAGAACATTTCAGTTTATGGATCTACCCCATGTTATATATTCATTTACCCTTTGAGGTATGTTTGCATATTTAGTACCATTTACCAATTGTGAATAGTATTGCTATGAATATTTATGTTAGCTTTGGTTATGATTATGGTTCTGGTTCATGATGTGTGGATCATGGTTATGGTTTGTTTCTATCTAGTTAGAGTTCATGGTGTATGCTTTCTAGATTATGGCTTTAGGATTCTATTGTTAAATGGTGTATAGTTTTGGATTTATGGCATACGTATTTTTGGTTACATGCCCTCATGATTTATTTGGGTGTTTTAGTGTGAGGAGGTGGGAAGAAGAGGGAATGAGTGTTTTTGGGTTTGAGATAAAATGTTTTTTTTTGGGGGGGTGAGTGGATGAGGGGGTGAGCTGGTGTGTGTTTGTTGGGGGAACGTGTAGGAGGTTCAGTGGATGATCTGTGGGGAGCTGGTGGGTTCAGAACTTGGAGGGTGATGGGTTAAGGGTGAGTGAGTGAGGGGTTTGAGAGAGTGATTGTTTAGGCAGTGAGGGGGGTGACAGCATTGGGTATGTTTATAAGGTTCTGGAGATGATTGCTTATTTGTGAGAGATTAGAGAGATTAGGTGGTAATGGTTTAGGGAATGAGGGTTTAGAAGATGAGGATAGGAGTTAGGGTGAGCCTTGAGTTGTTGGAGATAATGGTTAATGTGTTTAGGCTGGGGCGGTGGAAGATGCAAGGAGAACCCGGTTGTCCAGAGGACTCATTAGGGACAGCACTAGACTGAATAACTGGAGTTTATGGTTTCCAACTTAGGGGTAGAAGACCTTGAGAGAGCTAGGGTTTAGCATCAGGGTACATTCTGAATTCAGATCCTTTTATCAGATATGTCGTTTGCAAATATTTCCTCCCAATTTGTGGCTTGTCTTCTGGTTCCTTGAACAAGGTTTATCAGAGTAGAAGTTTTACTTTTATAAAGTCCATGTTATCAATTTTTCTCGTTTTTGGATTGGTCTTTGTGTTTGTGTTTTATTCTTTTAAATGTTTGTTTATTTTGAGAGATTGACACTGTCTGCACAGAGCCCAATGTGGAGCCAATCCATGACCTGAGCGACAATCAAGAGTCAGACGCTTAACCGACTAAGCCACCTTGTGTTTGCCTTTTATTTTGTTTTATTTACTTAAGTAACATTTATTTATTTGGTACAAAAAGGTGATTTTATTAAAGCACAGGGACAGGACCCGTGGACAGGAAGAGCTTCCTTGGACCATTAGGAAAGACTGGTTATATACTATGGAGTTGGGGGAGGTAAAGTCCAGGGGAGGTTTCCAGTGAAATTTTCATATGCTAAAGAAGACTCACAGGATATTGGAGTCCTAGCTATTGTCAGGCTAAGGTTGTTTTCCCCCCTAGCAAAGCATTAGCATTAAGACAGTAGGGAGTTCCTAGAGAAGTGTTTTACTCTGTCTGCCTCAAGTATTTGCCAGTGGGCTGCAGGTTATAAGGAAATTTATTTTTATCTGCTATTTCCTTCTGCCTTTGTTTCCCACATCATTCTCCCCTGAACAATTGTGACCCTTAAAATCTTGGAGGTTGCTGAGGGTGGAAGATCTCATCTTCTGTAACTTCTTCTTGCTGAATAGGGGCATAGAGATGTCCCTACCTATGAGTCAACATTGGTCAGTTGGGGAAGGTATTTATATATAGGAGTTACCAATATACCAATATACCAATATTGGGAGAGGCAGCCAATCCAAGGTAGACAATATATATGAACTTCCTTGAGTAGAAAGGATCATTTGTCTTCTAGAATTTATGTCTGTGAAGGAGTCTTGGCACCAGGCGGGGAGACACCAGAAAAGACAACAAAATAAGGTTCATATTATGAGAAAGAGAAGCCTATGTATGTATGTGTGTGTGTGTGTGTGTGTATATATATATATATATATATATATATATATATATATATATAAAAACTTTGGTAATTTTCCTTCAGTCCATTACTGTCACTTAAAGAGAGATTTGAGGTCTTCCTCTGGTTCACATGGAATAAGAAGGCATGTCAGCTTGCATATTAGATTCCTGTGAGGAAGATACAGGTTTAATTATTCATATGTGAGTTCATGAAGAATTGCCTTCTAATTTTACTATGGTGGGAGTACAACCCAGTAGGGGAACCTTCCATTTTGGAGTTAAATCCCCTGTCATAGTAGACTTCCAATCCCTTAAATACATCATGTCTCCTGGGTTTATATGGGGTGGGTTTCTAGTAACTGTCAGATCAGGTTCAGGAATGCTATGACTTGTATATTCATTTTAGAGATGTATGAATTAACCCAGCCTCAAGTGAATAATTAAATAAAGCCCTATAGTGTATCTATTGTAGGTGAGAAAAGACTTTCCATATGCAATCATGGGGGAGTCCACTCCATTTTTAGTTGTTTAAACAATTATATGCCCATGGGGTTCTGTTACTCTCTGCACAGAATAACAAGCAAGAAGATTGTCCATACCTGTGCTATTGTGACAATTTTTTTCAAATTTATCTCAAGTTGACCAGCTTAGGCAAACAACATTTATAGACTACCAGAAGTAGAATTTAACATCTACAAAGGTGCATTATTGAAACGTAATTTTTCTCTCTAAAAACCCTCATTTCCAGAGGTAGCCAAATCAAGACTAATTCATTTGTAAAACAAGTCCAGTTTTAACAAACTTGGCCTAATTATTTACATAAGCTCAGCGAGACTAGTGATTGATCATATAGATCTTTTAAAGTTTGCTTTGCTGGAACCTTTCATAAGGAACCCCTAGTTTGAAAGTGTAGTAGCCTCTCTAGGTCAGAAGCCAAGCCAAGTACTTGCTGTCAGACCTGCTTACAATACCTGTAGATTTGGGCAGATTCCTCTTCATGAGGTCCCCAAAGTATCCTTGGGGTTCCTGCACCTGCCAGGAAGTGACATTCTTTACTCACCTGGCAAGGCTGCTGGGAACTCCATAAGCAAGGTATCAGGCCAACATTTCCAAAGAGCTTTATTGGCATCATGCTTCACAGTCAATTTTAGTTCCCTAAAGATGTTAGCATTCCCACGAGGGTACTAGCTTCCAGCCCAAAGGCAGGCTTTCGCCTCCCTGTAGAGTAGCCACGGGCAAGAGGATTGCAGCCTGTATGTTCGACATGAAAGTGTTCCAATAAGACCATACTTCTCAAAAGGCCCTGAAGCGAGAGTAAGGGAAGGAAAGAGTACTCACCTAGTTTGCATGGGCTCATAGTCCAGATGAAAAGACTCATAGCCCCCCATGATGGGTGCCATATAAATGATGAAGGTTTTGGGGGGTGATAGTGGGGTTTGTGGGGTCCGGAGCCGACGGCCAAGAACGAATTCTTGAAGACGTGTTTGGTGCAAAAAGGTGATTTTATTAAAGCACAGAGACAGGATCTGTGGGCACGAAGAGCTGCCCTTTGTGTTTGCATTTTAAGTTTATCTACAGTTTCTAGTGGATTTTGGTGTAGGTTGTAAAGTTTGTGTACAGTTCATTTCATATAGTTTCCAATTAATTGTTCCTTAACTTTTTTTTTGGTGAAGTTGGGGGGATAGTGGGCTCCACTTCAGTTTCAATCCACAATGTAATAGATTCTGCGGGCGGCCAGGAGGGGGCGCTGCCTCAACGGACCTGTGAGCCGAGCGTGTCCTGCACTAGTGCCACCGCCTGCAAGGGGCGCCCGAGCCGCGCTCCCTGACGCCGGCGTGCGCACGCGCACTCAGCCCGCCTCCTGCGTGACTCGAGCTCTGCTACCTCAGGACCCGCTGTGGGGGCGTCCGGAGGAGTTGGGGCCGCGGCCACGCCAACAGGAGCCCGGCCTCCTCAGGACCTGCTGTGGGGAATTCGGGGGCACGTGGAGCAGCGTCCACGCTGACAGGAGCGCCGCTTCCTCAGGACCAGCTGTGGGGGATTCCGGTGGACGTGGTGCCGTGTCCACAGGGACAAGAACCGGGTCTCCTCAGGACCCACCGCGGGAGGAGCAGGTGAGGAGAAAGCGAGGCCGGGGGAGGGGGAGCTTCCGGAGCAGACACCGCTGAGGGGGTCGGTGTTCAGGGGACCCGGCGGGGGAAGGACCCGGCGCGGCTTCGTGCGCGGTGACGCGGGGTCGCGAGCGGGGTTGTGCTCTCTGGGCTGCGGGGCCGCGCGTCGGTGTTTCTGCTCGGCGCCGACTCGGTTCCCGCCGCGTCCTCACGCGGTTCGCGGTCCGGGAGCAGGTGCTCGGGCTCCCGCCGCTGTGGCCACGCGGGGTCCTCCCCCGCCCCCCCCCCCCCCGCCTCCGCGCGCGGGTCGGGGTGACTGTTCCGTGTCTGACACGGAGTCGTGGGGACTTCGTGCGGATGGCCCCGGACCTGCAGGTCGCTCCGGGCAGGACGGACATTGTCACAGGACGGATTCCTCCATGTCCAGGAGCAGAGTAGCTTTCCGTCCCTGTGCGTCTTCCTCCATTTCTGTCCCCAGTGTCCTGTCGTCCTCGAAGAGCAGGTCTGTCACCTCCTTGCTTAGCTTTCCTCTCAGGCACTTGGTTCCTTCTCTTCATTTGTCTTTCTGATGGGTCCTCAGGAGTGTGTAGATACGCGCGTGGTGTTTCTGTGTCGATTTCGTGTCCTGCGAGTGCACGTATTTCTTAGTTCTGTTTACGGTAAATATGACACCTCCGGTCTCTACCGGGAAATATGGGTTTACTTGGGAACAAGAGAATATTTGTCCTCCTGTGACTGGCGGATTTCATTCAGCATAATGACTGCGAGGTTCAATCCATGTCTTGGCGGGTGTCAGAATTCCCATCCTTTGTAAGGCGGAGCGGTGTTCCGTTGTGTGTAGACCGCATTTTGTTTATTTATTCATCTGTCAGCCTTCACTTGTGTTGCTTCCGTCTTTGGGCTGTTGTGAAGACTCTGCTCTGACTACGGGAACAGGAATATCTGCTCAAGGCTTTGCTTTCAGTGTCCGGGTGTGTGTGCGCACAGGTGGAGTGTGTGCGAACTTTCTGCGGAACCACTGTACTATTCTCAACAGCTGCGCCTCTTTACTTTATTCCTTTATCCGGCAGAATAATATTGGTGTTTATGGGTCGGCCCCAGTTTGTCGCTCCATTCGCCCTGCGATGGGCATTTGCATAGTTTGTCTACCATTTGCATTTTGTGAACAGTGCTGCTGTGTATGTTCCTGCGTGTGCTCTTTTTTTAAACAACTGTTTACATTCTTTGATGTCTACATCTAGAAGTAGAATTGTGGAGTCAAATTGTCATTCTGTGTTTTTATCTTTCTGAGGAAGTAGGAAACTATTTTACACATAGGCTCCACCATTTTACATTTCCACAAGCAAGGTTTCAGGGTTCCAATTTCTCAACATTGTTACCAACATTCGTTATATTGTAGTTTTCTATATAGTAGAAATTTTAGTGCATGTAAACGGGTATC
>CM053575.1:106267333-106320786 GCA_028646485.1 Cryptoprocta ferox | reverse complement strand
CCCAAGACCCATGTTCTAGAACACCACGGACACAGTGCCCAGAAGGGGTGCAGGCTTCCTCAGCATGGAATGTGGAACATCACGATGGCATTCGCAAAGCCAGGTGACAGCTGCATGACAGGTGTCCTGAGGCCCCAGCGTAGCCTGGCCCACAGAGGAGGCTGGCCCTTGAACCCAAATGTTAAGCCTGGCTGGCACCTTCCCATGCGCCCTCAACTCAGCCCTCTGAGTGGATCACTGAACTGCTCGGAGATCTGTTCCTAGAGAGACCTGGGAACAAACTCTAACCCTAACCCCAGGCCTCCACCTAAACCTAACCATCGACCTACCCCTGTGACTTACCGCAAAGCTACACCTGATCCAGCACCACACATGGGCCCTCACTTCAGCCCTAAAAGATTGGTGTCGCTTTTGCCCTGTCGACTCCCCTGGACAGAACCCTAACCCAAGCCAGGGCTCACTACCCATGGGGTCCCAAGTCCTGGGTCTGAGAAAAGCACGGCCACGGGGCCCAGAATTGGTGAGGGGTGACTCTCCGTGACACATGCAACATCACCATGCCATTTCCACAACCCGGACGGAGCTGCATGAGGGGGCTCTGGAGGCCCACGTGTACCCTAACCCAAAGAGGAGACCAGCCTTTGAAGCCAAGGCTGATGGCCAGCCACGACCCTCCCATGCTCCCTCCCCTCAGCCTTCTGGGGAGACCACTGCACCACTAGAGGTTCAGTGCCTAGAGCCTCTTGAGCTCTGACCCTAAGACTAACCCTAAACCTACACCTGACCCTTACCCGACATCTAGCCCGACCTCTCAGCGGAACCCTACAGATGACACGTGCCCGCACACCCTAACTACAACCCTCCGGGGAGATCATGGGACTGGTGCCGCTTTGGCACTGCAGACTCCCCTGGACGGAATCCTAACCCTAGCCAAGATTGTATCCCTATGGGGACCGGAGTCCTAGGTCTGAGAACACCACAGGTATGGGGCCTAGAAGTGGTGCATGCTTCCTCAGCATGGAACGTGGAACATCACCATGACATTCACAAAGCCCGGCGACACCTGCACGATGGGTGTACTGAGGCCATACCGTACCAAGGCCCACAGAGGAGGTTGCCCCTTGAACTAAAACGCTAAGGCTGGCCTGCACTTTCCCACACGCCCTCAACTCAGCCCTCTGGGCGGACCACTGCACTCCTAGGGGATCAGTTCCTGGAGTGTCCAGGCATCATACTCTAATCCTGACCCCAAACCTCCACCTAACCCTAACCCTACTGCTACCCCTGAGGCTCACTGCAACCCTACACTGTAGCTGGCCCCGCACATGACCCCTCACCTCAGTCCTCCAGGGTGATCATGGGACTGGTGTCGTGTCTGACCTGCCCGCTCCCCTGGACAGAACCCTAACCCTAGCCAAGTCTCCCTCCCTCCCCATGGGAACCCGAGGACTGTCTGAGGATAGCCGTAAGCAGGGCTCCGAAGCAATGCAGGGTGATTTGGTGTGGCACATGGAACGTCACCATGCCATTTCCACAGCCCCCGTGGAGCTGCACAAGGGGGCTCCAGAGGCCTTCTGTACCCTAGCCCAAAGAGGAGGCCGGCCCTTGAACCCAAACGCTAAGCCAGGGTGGCACCTTCCCATGCACCCTCAACTGAGCCCTCTGGATGGACCACTGCAATCCTGGCGAATCCATTCCTGGAGCGTCCTGGGATCTTTCTCTAACCCTAACCCCGAACCTACACCTACCCCTAACCCTAGCCCTACCCTTAAGGCTCACCGCAATTCTAAACCTGAGGCAGCCCCGCCTATCGGCCCTCATTTCAGCCCTCCTGAGAGATCACGGGACTGGTGTCACTTCTGCCCTGGCGACTCCCCTGGCTGGAACCCTAACCCTAGCCAAGGCTCTGTCCCCACGGGGCCCCAAGTCCTGGGTCTGAGAAAAGCAAGGACCCAGGGCCCACAAGCGGTGAATGGTGACTTGGTGTGGCACATAGAACATCACCATACCATTTCCACAGCCCGCATGGAGCTGCATGAGTGGGCTCTGGAGGCCCACTGTACCCTATCCCAAAGAGGAGGCCAGCTCTTGAACCCAAACGCTAAGCCTGGCCAGCACCTTCAATGCGCATTCAACTCAGCCCTCTCAGTGGACGACTGCACTTCTCATGGATCCGCTTTTTGAGCGTCCTGGGATCTTACTCTAACCCTTACCCCATCCCTGCACCTAACCCTAGCTCTAGCCCTACCCCTAAGGCTCACCGAAACCCTACACCTCAACCAGCCCTGTGGATGAGTCCTCACTTCAGCCCTCCAGGGAGACCATGAGACTAGTGTCGCTTCTGCCCTGGCGACTCCCCTAGACGGAACCCTAACCCTACCCAAGGCTCTGTCCTCATGGGGCCCCGAGTCCTGTGTCTGAGAAAAGCACGGACCCAAGGCCCAGAAGCGGTGCAGGGTGACTCGGCGGGGCACATGGAACATTACCATGCAGTATCCACAGCCCGCATGGAGCTGCACGAGGGGGATCTGGAGGCCCCCCTGAACCCTAGCCAAAGAGGAGTCCAACCTTTGAATCCAAACGCTAAGCCTGGCTGGCAACCTCGCATGCACCCTCAACTGAACCCTCTGGGTGGACCACTGTACGGCTGGCAGATCCTTTCCTGGAGCGTCCTGGGATCTTACTCTATCCCTAACCCCAACCCTACCCCTTACCCTAACCCTAGCCCTACACCTAAGGCTCACCACAACCCTACACCTGAGCAAGCCCCACTCATAGGCCCTCAGTTCAGCCCTCCAGGGAGATCAGAGGACTGGTGTCACTTTAGTTCTGGTGACTCCGCTCAACAGAACCCTATCCCTAGCCATGGCTCTGTCTCCATGGAGCCCTGAGTCCTGGGTCTAAGAAAAGCAGGGACCCGGGGCCCATTAGTGGTTCTGGGTGACTGGGCGTGTCACATGGAACACCACCATGCCATTTCCACAGCCCGCACGGAGCTGCATGAAGGGGCTCCGGAGGCCCCCCCTATACCCTACCCCAAAGAGGAGGCCAGCCTTTGAACCCAAACTCTATGCCTGGCTGGCACCTTCCCATGCACCTCAACTCAGCCCTCTGGGTGGACCACTGCACTGCTGGCGGATCCATTCGTGGAGCGTCCTGGAATCTTACTCTAACCCTAACCCCAACCCTACACCTAGATCTCTGTGGAGTCCATTCAGAGTCAGTATCTTAGAGCAATATCCTCCACTTTAAACTGTGGGGAGATTATGTATGGATATCTACAGCCAGTCCCAGAGGCTCCCCACAGGGTTGGGGAGCGACTGGCCTTACACATGCTTCAAGGAGAAATGAGGTGGATATGTGTGCCCAGTATTATCCCATTCCCTTCTGTAATGTAGAACCTCGGTCCCCCTTGTAGCCTTTACCACCAATTTGTATTTTCTGCGCCTTGGGTCATATTTAGGGACGATTGGGTTTTCCCTCACATCACACAAGAAGAGCCTAACGATTGGGGCTAAACTCCCACTCTGGTCCTGTGCTATGTGAGAGTAAACAGTAACTTTATCCAAAGGAAGGAGGGCCTTGTCGTCCCTGAGTGCTTGGTGTAGGGAAGCTCTGGTAAGTGCAGTGCAGGATAGCCATGCCTTCATTCTGTGTCAAACATGATTTCCATCAGCATACTATGCTTTAGGACCTGGTCAGCACAGAAAGGGCTCTTTCAAGAACTACTCCATCAGCTCCAGGTTCCACACACTTGATCACCAGCTGGGAGCAGGGGCCCCTTGTCACTGAGGCAGATGCTGCATCCTTTTCCTGAGAGGAAGGACAGGAAACACCACCAAGTCCACTTTCTGCCCCCCTTCCTTTCTGAAGGAAGGACACAGACCTCCTGCAGAATTTCACTCTCAGGTGTAGCCAGTGGAGATTTCCTTTCACACCAGCACTCACGTCTTCCTTACTCCCCAGACAGCCAGTCTGCCAGGAGATAGGATTAGCCACTTAATTCTTACATTGGCCCTTTCTCTCCTGTAATGAAGAACCTTGGTCCTCTGAGTACGTCTTTGCTTTCTATTGGTCTTTTTTCTAACTAGGTACTACCTGGGAGCCATTCAGAGCAAGAGACTCAGAAGAATGTCCTCTGTTTAAACTAGAAGATTCCAGAACCCATGGGGCTGTGTCAGGTATGCAGCCTGGCTGCAAACATTGCTGTGCAGTGCCCAGTCAGTTCCTGAGGCAATGGACAGCTCTGGGTGTCAGGTATCCCAGAGGAAAGCAGGTCCTTCTGTCGCCGGGGGCTTGGTGCTTAGTCTACTTGAGTAATTGCAGGGATGGGTAGTCAGCTTGCCTCCTTTCTCCAGCTGAAGGTGCCATCATCCTGCAGAGGAGAAGGTTCATGCGTGTGCACAATGCACAATGCTCCAGGTCCTTGTCAGGGCAAAAAGGGACTTTGAAAGGAATACAGCACCAGGCTGGCCTGTAACCACTTGACCATCAGCCACAGTGAATCCCTGCCACCATTCTCTACTAGTGGGTAAGAGTAAGAAACACACCTGCAGACAGGGCTTTCCCTCTCTTTCTGAAGGAAGAATGCAGGCCCCTTGCTGACAGGGCTCTCAGGTGTAGCCTGTAGGAGACTCCCTTCACCAAAGCCCACAGGTCTTGCTTCTTCCGGAGATAGCCAGCTTGCTAGGAGGTGGCACTAGTCACTTCATTCTCCACATCATCCAATTCTCATCCCTAATGAAGGACTCTGGGCCTCTGTGGATCCATTTTCACCCTTTCGCTCTATTTCCAAACTAGGTCCTCTCTGGGATCCATTGCATGCCATCTCTCAGTGGAATTTCCTTGGCATTTTGCTGGGGATCCAAGTCCAGTGCTTGTGACTGTGCAATAGGTTTGGCCACAGGGCTCCTGGCAGGTTGGTATCAATACCATGGAGGCATTCAGAGGCCTAGGGCACTGGAAGGGCCCATAAGAGAACGTTTGCACTTCAACTGGGCCTGAGGGCTGGGAAGGGAGCTGGCCTCCTTTCTCATTTTTCTTAGGGACATGAAGTTGCAAATCCCCTTTCCAGATCGATCCCATTGCCATTAGAGATATTGATCTTTGGCCCTCCTTATGGCCATTCCCTTCCCTTGGTTCTAGGTCTAACTATGTCCCCATTTAGACTTAGGAACCATGGTGCTGTCACTCACTCAGCAAGTGCCCAGGGATAGATTTTCACAGAGGCCTGTGCATATGGCAGGTAGGCACCAAGCGAGGCAGTCCAGCCACTGCTAACAGCATCATTTGCAATTCCTCGGACTTGGTTTTACCTTCCAGCTGGGGCAGAGGGACCATCAGGATCTCAAGCATCAGTTCTGGATGCAGGGCACGGCCACAAGCAGGTTTCTGGGTCAGGTGCCAAGGCACGAACAGCCCTGTGCATTAGGCAGTGCCATAGCAGCCTCAGCGGCCCAGCAAAGCCACCCTGTGGTCTTGGTGTGGCAGCCATGGCATTGGCCTGTGCAGCACTGTCCTCCACTCAACAGGAGCAATGGTGACAGTTCTGGCTGGCAGGACAAGGTTTACAAGTGCTGCAAGGAAAGTGGCAGAAATCAGCGACTGGCCCTGAGGGTGGAATTCATGAGGGCAGCACCTGGTCTTGGCCTCCTTACCAGTTCACTTCTCCCAGCCCACGTTTGGAGGATTAACGGGCTCTCACACGAGTACCCTCATATGAAAGGCATATGCATGATGTGATGTATTGAACAAAGCCAGGAATAATCTATAATAAGGATGAACTGAGTCAAGATGGTGGCCAGTGTGCAATATGCCTAGAAGACCTGCAGACGGAGGTACTAGAGCAGGGTTGCCTTGCCTGTTCACATATCATGAGACTTGATAAGCCTAGCGCAAGAGTTCTTCATGAAGGATGAGACATGGATACTGTTTAGAACAGACTAGCACAATATATTTGCAAGCTGGCTTGCTCAGAAATCAGAAGACCTTTTGTGGGATATGGCTACAGCCGTTGTCCAAAAGGAGCCACTTGGAGCCCTGTGAGCAAGAGACCCACATTCTCCCTTAAGAAGTAGAGGAAAACAGTAGCTTTTAGTGTGCTTCTGCCCATCATATCAGAAGATAGGGGCCCTAGTGACACTAAAGAATGTGCGTCCATGAGAGGATCAAGTGGTGGGAACAAGGCCTGGTGCAGGAAAGATTCAAAAGTGCACATACTTTTTGTGCACTGGTCAGGTCATGGAGCGTGCTGCACATCCACAGTCTGTCACTTCTTCCGTATGAGGGCATGTCCATCAACTGGGATCGGGGGTCCATGTGGCTACCCATTCCCATGATACAGTAGCCTGCTAGGAACTGAAGGCTCAAGGACAGAATGTATAGCTCTTTTCAGCGATCTCACACTCTGAGAGCCCTGACTTGACTCATGAATGTTCTGGAACCTACATGTCCATCCATGGAACTGGCTTGCTTACAGGACAGCCCCAGGGTCTTGGTGTGTGGAGTGAGGTCAAGTTAGAAAAGCAGAAACGGGATACGGATGACTACCAGGTAAGCAAAGTTCTGCATTCAAAAGGCCACTGGTCAAATCAAGGAAAGAGATCTCTTCCCTCACCCTCTAAGCACACATGAGGCAGGATCTACCCCTAACTTCTGGCTGAGCCTACCCACAAGCATTTTGCCTGGGAACCTTCACACACCATAGGTTTGGAAATGATCACATAATTCTGAAATCAAATTGAGAGGGGCCCATTGTATACAAGTATCATAACCACAAGGACACCATTGGACTCCAGTGCTGAAAGAAGAGGATATTATTCAAAGACGCAGGCTCTGATAAATTCCGTGCAGCACCACTTTTCAAGAAAATGGTAAGTGGTGGACATGAAGACACAGACTGCCAGAATTCTTCCTCACACATGAGATGTGGAGAATTTTGAGAAAAAGTACCCAGCACAGTCTCCTATCGACCTTGTTGTACCCGGAATAAGAAACACCTGTGGGCTGTGGGCTTAGGCAAAGGGAACAGTCTGAAGGAAGACACCTGGGAACCCTGCATTCTGATTTTAGGAGACAGAGATTTCTGACTATGTCTGTCCCCCCCACCACATGTTCTATCCGTTGATGTCGGCCACAGTTTTGATCTCTAGCTTTTCAGTTCTTTTTTTTTTAATTTTTTTAAACATTTATTTTTGAGAGACAGAGACAGATCATGAGCAGGGGAGGGACAGAGAGAGGGGGACACACAGAATCGGAAGCAGGCTCCAGGCTCTGAGATGCCAGCAGAGCCTGACACGGGGCCCGAACCCACGAACTGTGAGGTCATAACCTGAGCCGAAGTCAGATGCTCAACCGACTGAGCCACCCAGGCGCCCTGGTCTAGGTATTCAGTTCTGCTGGCTCTTACTTAGTGTGGAACAAGGAAATCATTCTTCTTCCTGGAAAGGGCTTGCCCTGTGCTGATCCTCTCCTTGTCCATGCTGCTTATGTGCAAACTGTCTGCTTCTCAGAATGAAGGCAACACAGTCATCCAGGACAGCGAGGCAAGTAGGCTCCCCTTCCCCTTCCATACCACAGCAGGCCAATCATCAATCTTCCAGGGAATAAAGGCCATCTTTCCTATGTTAGTTCAGAGCCTGAGCGCTCTCACTGAGCACAGGAGCAGGTTGGAGTTTGATGCCTAACCGGGTGAGCTACCCGAGTTTCTGATAGCTCCATAGCTCCTAAGGGAGAAAAAAAGGACAAAAATGCAGCAAGGCGAAGGAAATGGGCACAAGGAGGGCCAAACTCGACATATCCAGAAGTAATCAGGACCTACGTGGGAAGAAGGTGTCTTACTTCCTTTGCCCTTGGCCCAGAAGGCCAGCTCCATGCCCAACTCTCTCGCCCAATCTACACACATTCTCTGCTGAGAAATTTCCATTGGCCTGGGTCTCTGAATGACCACATACTTCTGGAGCCCAGTGAATTAATAAGGATGAAGCCATGGGGACAAAATCTCTCCGACAATCTCCAGGACTGAGTCCGACTCCCAGGTGGAAGACAGAGGATATGACCGTGAGACTGACAATGAACGGATTGTGGGAAGAAACTTGTTTCTACAAGAGAGAAAATATGTGTAAAGGTGGATAAGGAGGGTCAGAGCTCTTAAGAGACTGGAAGGAGAATTATGTGGGGAAGGAAGGGTCCAAGCACCAGCTCCTGGCAACCTGGTTATGGGAAGAAGAAAGAACAGAAGCCTTAGGCAACACCGCCATCTAGCGTCCACATCTGGGAGTCCTGAAAGCACCAAGCCTGTCTCCTTCCTTCACAAGGACAAGGAGAGACCTGGACTTTGTCTGCTTTTCTTGCTTTTCCCATGATTGAATGGAGTGAGCGATGACAGTGCTGTAGCCTTCAGGTGCCCCCCAGGTCTTTCCCCAAAGTGTGGAAAGGGGCACTGGGGCCCTCTTCCTGTTAGGGGCTCTTTCTCTGCTGACCAGCTTCTGGAGCCTCCTGCTCCTGTGTGAACTGTCTGCTTTTCAGAAGGAAGGCCCCTACATCAGGCAGAGAAATGAGGCAAGCTGGCTCCCTTCCTCCACTTCTTGCTATAAACAAGCAATTTGGTGATTGGTACAATCACCAAACTCAGGGATTGGAGTGCTAATTGTCCTTTGGGATAGCCGATGCTCAGGGTTGTCACTGAGCACCAGACTGAGTGGGAACCTGATGCCCACCCCTTGGTGCCCGCTGAGTGAGTGCCAGCTCGAGGACTCCTAAGGCTGAACAAAGATGAGTCCTCATGACAGTAAAGGAAAGGGAATGGCTCCAGCCTGGACCAAAGTGTGTTCAATATTTCCATCCAATGGGAATGTGATTGATGTGGAAGGGGCAAGTTAAACTTCATTTTCCCGAGGCATGGAGGCCACGTGCCCCTCCCCAATACCTCTGGCCCAACCTCCACATAAACAGTTCTCAGCGGGCCCCCTTCGAATGGCCTAGGGCTCTAGATGTCCATGGAGTCCTGAAACCAAAATGCCAGGGCCCCTTTGGTTCAACCTGTCCCACAAGTCACAAAGCCTGGTCCGCATTGGACATTTGCAAGCCAGTGCTATGACTCTGACTGACTGAATTGGTGGGGATCACAAGAGGAACCATGGTGGAGAATAAAGCAATGTTATAAAACTTGATACTCTAAGGGCCAGAGTTCTTCGTTAAGGAGGAGTTTTGGGTAATGTTTAGAACAGTCTGACCAGCACAATATATTAGCACGCTGGCTTGCTCAGGCATCAGAAGAACCCTTTGTCGGCTTGGCTAAAGGAGTACCTCAAAGGATGTCCCTTGAGCTGTGAGCTGTGAACAAGAGACCCACAATTATCCCTTAAGAAATAGAGGGAAGCTTTGGCTTCTGTTGTCCTTCTTCACATCGTGTTAGTAGAGAGGGGCAGCAGTTATTCTGAGTCATGAAGAATATGCTTCCCTGTGATGATCAAGAGTTTTGAACAAGGCTACGGTGCACCATTGGTTCAAAAGGCATTTTGTGTGCTGATCAGTTCATGAAGCATGCTGCACATTCAAAGTCTGTCTTTCCTTCCAAATGAGGATATCTCAGTCAATTAGGGTCCAGGGTTCATGTAGATACCCATTCCCATGATACTGTGATCTGCTATGCACCGAGGGCTCAGGGACAGGCGTGCTAGCTGTCCTCTAGAGTATCCAACACTGAGAGCTCTGCATTGACTCAAGAAAGGCCTGGAACCTCAACTCCAAACCTCGGACCTTGGTACGGGACAGCCCCCTTGGTCTTGGTGTGTGAACCAAGAACAAGGTAGAAAACAGCAATGGGATTGGAACCACTACAAGGTGAGTCATGGACCTGCATTTCAAACGGGCATTCATCAAATCTAGGAAATAGATATCTGCCTACCCTTTCTCTTGTCCCACATGGGAGGCGGGATCTGCCTCTAACCAGTGGCTTAGCCTACCCACAAGCATTCTCTCTGGGCACCTTCAAACACCCTAGGGTTTTGGTTGGCCACACATTTCTGCTAGCAAATTGAAAGGGGGCCAAGCAAAACCTATATCACCATAACATGGACACTGGCAGACTCCGACTTGAAGATGGTATATCTCTCAGACACCGGTTTAAACAGAACCGGTTTCTTTTTCCCAAAAAGAGAGCCAAGTTGTATAAATGGAGACACAGAGTGCCAGTGCTCTTCATTAGAGCTGACATATGGAGAATGTTGAGATTGAAATAACCATCACAATCTCCCATCAACCTGGTTGTATCAGGAATAAGAAATGCCTGTGGGCTGAGGAAAAGGGGACCCTCTGAAGGTCTACATACAGGAGGCCTCTACTCAAGCAGCCTGCAGTCTTTCTTCAGGAGCCAGAGATTTCTGGCTTGGTCTGTCCCTTCCAGTATTTCCATCAGTTGTCGGAGGCAGCAGTGTTTGAGCTGTAGCTATTGGGTTCTGCTGGCTCTTGCTCAGGAGTCTGGAACAAGGACTTCATTCCTTATTCTTGGAACAGGCTCTTCCTGTGCTGACCCACTCCTGGTTCATACTGCCCATGTGCACACTGTGCTTCCCATAATGAAGGCAACTCAAGTAGATGAGTGAAACAAGGTCTCTCCCCTTCACATTCTATACCAGAGCAGGCCAAGCACCACCCACTCAGAGGCCATTGTTCCTTTGGTGTAGCAGAGCCTGAATGCTCTCACTGAGCACAGGACAACAGTGGGAGTCTGTAGCCTACCTCAGGGTGCCAGCTGAGTGAGTGACAGTTCTGTGGCCCCATGTGTGAACAAAAATGCATTTCAAAACACAACCATGGGAAGAAAATGAGTAGGAGGTGGACCAAAGCTCGACGTTCCAAATGGGAATTGGATCCATCTGGAAAGGAGATGTCTCACTTTATTTCTTCGCAGTCCATAAAAGAGGTCAGCTCTCTCCTGCAACCTCTGGCCCAGCATACATGCAAACATTCTCCACTGGGCATCTTCCAATGACCCACACCTCTTGATGTCCATATACTTCTGAAACCAGATGAAGGGGTGGTGCTGTTACAACACCTACTGCACACCCGCAAGGACTTCACCACACTCTCCACTTGAAAGCAGAGGATGTTCCTCCGAGAGACTCACTTAGAATGGACTCCAGGGAGAAACTCCTTTGAAAATAGAGCAAAGGGGTTCATGATGATAGTCGGGGAGCTAGAGTTCTTCATTAGAGATGGGAATGGGAGACTGTTGTCAATGAAGTGACTAGCACAATCTTTTAGCAAGGTGACTATCTCAGAAATTAGAAACAGTCATGGGCTTTGGGAAAGAGACCTCTCTCCAGGCCACACCTGAAGCACTGTCACCATGAGGCCTCCATTATTCCTGCAAATAGAGAGGGAAAGCCCTGGCTTTGGATGTCTTTCCTGCCATCCCATCAGCAGATAGGGGCAGCATAGAAGTAGCAGGGTATATGTGGAGCATTGGGGTGTTGTGTTTGTTGGATGTATGGAAATGGCATGTGCATGTGGTTTATAAACAATATATCTCTGGTGTATGTGTGGTGTGTGCATTTCTGTGCATGGTATATGTGAAGTGTGTGTGCGGAGTACGTGTGCTGTATAGGTCGTGTATGTGTGGTGTTTGGACTGTGTGCTGGATATTTTGTGATGTAGTGGGTTGGGTATGTTACATGTAAGTTGTGCATGTCGTTTATATATGGGGTGTGCATTCAAAGCCATTTTGAAGCAGTATAAAAGTGTACACAGGAGGTTTGAATGTGTGTGGTACTTTCAGTGTGGTGTGCCATGTTTTGTCTGCGTGGGATATGTTTGGTGTTTATGTGTTTCCTACGCACTGTGGGAGGTTGAAGTGTGGTGTATGTAATGTATAAAAGGTAAGTGTGTGGAGTGTGTTTGGTGTGTAGACCTTGGTGAGTGTTGGCTAAATGTTGGTTATAGTGTGGTGTATGTGAAACAAGATGATAGTTTGGTGTATTAGTTGAGAGGCAGTTTCTCAACACTGTTGTTTACACAGGGTTGAGGTTATGGCCCTTTCCTTAGAGTTCCTCACACAGGTTTTCAAACACTTCTAAGGCAGTGAAACAAAATGTTAGTTGAAAGATGGTTTTAATCCACGGTTTTACTTCCAGGAGTTGAGTGTAGGGCATTGTCATTATACATTTAGGCCTAGATTTTCAAACACTTCTCAGTTGGGGAAAGAAGAGGTTACTTGAAAGATGCTTTCTCCAGTGTTTTTCCATAGAGTTGAGTATATGGAACTTTCCTTATTCTTCCCTGCATAGGTGTTCAAACACTTCTCACTCAATGAAACACGATGTTAGTTTAAAAAACGGTTTCTCCACACTATTGTTTCACAGAGTTGAATATGGCACAACTCTAAGCACTTTGCTTAGAGCTCACCACTTACATTGCAGCCACTTTTAAGGTAGTGAAACAAAATGTTCGTTGAAAGGTCGTTTCTCCACGGTGTTTTTTCACAGAGTTAGGTATATGGCACTTTCCTCATAGTTGCTCGCATAGGTTTTCCAACACTTGGAACGTAGTGAAACTAGAAATTAGTTGAAAGATGGTTCCTCCACAATGTGATTTCACAGCGATGAGTCTATGCCATTCCCCTATACTTTCTGCATAGGTTTTGAAAGACTTCTTACTTAGTGAAACAAGAAGTTATTTGAAACATGGTTTTCTCCACAGTATCATTTCACAGAACTGAGTATATGGCACTTATAACTCCTTGCACACGTTTTCAAATATGTCTAACTAAGGGAAACGAGAAATGCTTGAAAGGCAGTTTCCCCACAGTGTTTTTTGCAGACTTGAGTATATGGCCCTTTCCTTATAGTTCCCTGTAAAGGTTTTGAGGAACTTCTACCTCTGAAAGCCAGTCTTATTTCAAAGAATTGAGCATGTAGCCCTCTCAATATACATTTAGGCCTAGATTTTCAAACACTTCTAACTTAGTGAAGGAAGATGTTCGGTGAAAGAAGCTTTCCTGACCGAGTTATTTCACAGAGTTGAGTCTATGACACTTTAGTTATCATTTCCTGCATATTTTTTCAAACACTTCAAACCTAGTGAAGAAGAAGTTAATTGACAAGTGCGTTTTCCAAAGTGTTTTCCCCCAAAATGTTGAGTATAGGGAACTTTCCTTAATGCTCCCTGCTTAGGTGTTCAAACACTTCCCTCTCAATGAAACACAGTGTGAGTCTAAAAATGGTTTCTCCACAGTGTTGTTTGTAAAACAGGAGTTGAACATGTGACACTT
This sequence comes from Cryptoprocta ferox, assembly GCA_028646485.1. Lineage (NCBI taxonomy): Eukaryota > Metazoa > Chordata > Mammalia > Carnivora > Eupleridae > Cryptoprocta > Cryptoprocta ferox. Next base: position 106,307,516 of record CM053575.1, on the reverse strand, counting down.
GCTTTAGAGTTTGCCACTTACTTTTTCAAACACTTATAACTTAGTGAAGAAAGACTGATAGTTGAAAGGTGGTTTCCCCGCCGCCTTTTTCCACACAGTTGAGGTTATGTCACTGTCCTCTTACTTCTCCGCCTACGTTTTCAAATCCTTCTTAGTGAAACAAGGAACTACTTGAAGGATGGACCCTCCACTATGTTATTTCATAGACTTGAGTATAGGGCCCTTTCTTTATAGTTGCCAGGATAGGCTTTCCAACAGGTCTAACAGTGAAACAAGAAGCTGATTGAAAGACGGTTTCGCCATGGTGTGTTTTCCAAAAGAAGCATGAGGTCCTTTCCTTATAGTTCCCTGTAAGGGGTTTCAAACATCACTCAATTTGAAACCAGACTTTAGTTGAAAGACGTTTCCTCCATGGTTTTCCTTCAAGGAGTTCAGTGCATGACAGTGTCATTATACATTTAGTCCTCGATTTTTAGTCACTTGCGACTTAGTGAAAGCAGATGTTAGTTGCAAGATGGTTTATCCACAGTGTTTTTTCAGAGTTGAGTATATGGACCTTCTCTTACTGTTCCCCGCATATGTTTTCAGACACTTCTAATTCAATGAAACACAGTGTTACTTTAAAAATGGTTTCTCCACATGGTTGAATCTCCACACTTGCCTTCCAGCTCGCCACTTACATTTTCAAACACTTCTATGGTAGTAAAACAAAATGGTACTTGAAAGGTCGTTTCTTCATGGTGTGTTTTCACAGAGTTGAGTATATACACTTTCCTCATAGTTTCTGGCATAGGTTTTCAGACATCTGTTACTTAATGAAAGAAGAAATTCGTGGAAAGGTGTTTCCCCCACAATATTATTTCACAGTGGTGTATTGTCTGCATAGCTTTTGAAAGACTTCTAAGTTCATGAAATAAGTTATTTGAAGGATGGTTTCTCTACAGTATTCTCTCACAGAACTGAGTATATGGACTTTCCTATAATTCCATGCACAGGTTTGTGAACATGAGCTAAGAAGCTGGTTGAGCAAGATGTTGGTTGAAAGACCTGTTTCCCCAGTGTTATTTTCTTAGAGTTCAACTAATGAAACGTGATAGTTGAAACAGTGTTGTTTCGCAGAGTGCGGATACGGCACTTTCCTTATATTATGTCACACTGATCTTCAAAATGCAGTTTTGGACACAAGAAGTTATTTGAAAGATGGTTTCTGCACAGTGTTGTTTCACAGAGTTAAGTAGATGGCACTTTCCTTATACTTCCCCATGTATGTTTTCAAACACTTCTGACCCTGAAGGAAGCAAGTAGTGAAAGAATCTCTCTCCGTGGTATGGATTCACAGAGAGGAGTTCATGGCACTTCCCTTATATTTTCCCACTTAGAGAGTCAAAGATTTCTAACCTACTGAAACAAGAAGTTGGTTGAAAGGCGGTTTCCTGTGTTTTTTCAGTTGAGGATGTGGCCCTTTCCTTAGTGTTCACAGTGTAAGTTATCAAGCACCTAACTTAGTGAAATGGGATCTTAGTTGAAACATGGTTTCCCCACACTGTGATTTCACAAAGTTGAGTATATGGCAGTTCCCCGCAGAGATTCTCCAAGTCTGACCCAGTGAAACAAGAAGTTGGTTGAAAGACCGTTTCCCCATTGTGATTTTTCACAGTTAAGTTTGTGGCCCTTTCCCTATAGTTCACTGTAAAGGTTTTCAAACACTTCTAACTTTGAAACAACACGTTAGTTGAAAGATGGTTTCTCGACAAGGTTTTCATTCAATGAGTTGAGTATATAGCACTCATTTTACATTTAAGCCTAGATTTTCAAGCACGTTAGTGAACCAAGACGTTATTAGAAAGGTCATTTCTCTGCTATGTTTTTTCACAGAGTTGAGTACATGTCACTGTCCTCATAGTTTCCTGCATAGGTTTTCAAACACTTTTTCATGAAACAAGGGATTGGTTGAATAATGGTTCCTCCAGTTGGTGATTTCACAGAGTTGAGTATAAGGCACTTTCTTTAGAGTTCCCAGGATAGGTTTTTCAACACGTCTAACTTAGTGAAACTAGAAGTTGGTTGAAAGATGGTTCCTTGATAGTGTTTTTTTCAGAATTAAGGATAAGACCCTTTTCTTATAGTTTTCTGTAAAGGATTTCAAACCCTCTCAACTTGAAACCAGACGTTAGTTGAAATGTGGTTTCTCCTTTGGTTTATTTCAAGGAGTTGAGTGTAGGGCACTGTCATTATACATTTAGGCCTAGATTTTCAAACACTTTTAACTTTGTGAAAGAAGATATTAGTAGAAAGAGGCTTTCCCAGCCATGTTTTTGTCACAGAGTTGAGTCTATGACACTTCCATTATCATTTCTTGCTTAGGTTTTCAAACAGTTCCAACTTGTTCACTAGAACAAGAAGTTAATTGACAAACGCGTTCTCCAAAGTGTTATCTTTCCCTCACAGTGGTGAATATAGGGAACTTTCCGTGATGTTCCCTGCTTAGGTTTTCAAATACTTCTCACTCAATGAAACACACAATGTTAATGTAAAAATGATTTCCCCGCTGTGTTTCTTTGTGAATCAGAGTTGAGTATATGGCACTTGCCTTAGAGTTCACCCCTTACTGTTTCAAACACTTCTAACTTAGTGAAACAAAATTTAGATCAAAGGTGGTTTCTCCACATGTTTTCCTCACAGAGTGGAGGAAATGTCACTGTCTCCATAGGCCTCCACATAGGTTTTCAAACACTTCTAACGTAGAGGAACCATAAGTTGCTTGAAAGATGGATTCACCACAGTGTTGTTTGACAGACTTGAGTATACGGCGCCTTCTGGATAGGCCTTGCATCGGTTTTCAAACACTTCTAACTTAGTGAAACCAGACGTTAATTAAAAGATGGTTTCTCAAAAAAAGAAAGAAAAAAGAAAGGTGGTTTCTCGACAGTATTGTTTCACAGTATTATTTCTCCACAAATTTTTCACATTATTTTCATAGGTTGCTTTCCTCTTCGTTCCCTGAAAAGGTTTTCAAACAATTCTCATTTGGTGAAACAAGATATTAGTTGAAAGATGATACGCCCAAAAAGCAGCTTGACAGTTAAGTATATGGCACATTCAGCATAAGCCCCACAAAGGTTTCCAAACACTTCTAACATAGCAAAACGAAATGTTAGTTGAAAGGTGGTTTCGCAAAGTGCTCTTTGACAGAGTTGAGTATAACGGCACTTTATGCATAAGCCCCGCATAGGTTTTCAAACAATCCTAACTTGGTGAAACGCGATGTTAGTTAAAAGATATTTCCCCATATCTACTCCTTCACAGAGTAGAGTATATGCCACTTTCCCTGGAGGCCCTGCATGGGTCTCCAACACGTAGAACTTAGTAAAACAAGACATTACTTGAAAGATTCTTTCCCCACAGTGTTTCATGGAGTTGTCTATGTCCCTTTCCGCATTGGCCTCGCATAGGTTTTGAAACACTTCTCACTTTGTAAAACGAGATGACAGTTGAAAGATGGTTTCATCTCAGTGTTCTTTCACAAAGTTGAGTATATAGCACTTTCCACATAGGTCTTGCAAAGATTTTCAAACACTGTGAACTTTGTGAATAGAGATGGTAGTTGAAAGATGGTTTCGACTCAATGCTATTTCACAAAGTTGAGTATATGGGACATTCCACATTGACCCCGCTAAGGTTATCAAACAGTTCTAACTTTGTGAAATGAGATAGCAGTTTGAAAGAAGCTTTCAACTCAGTGTTGTTTCACAAGCTGAGTATATAGCACTTTCCTCATAGGCTTCACATAGGTTTTAAAACACTTCGAACTTAGTGAAACCAGATGTTAGTTGAAGGATGGTTTCCCCACCGTGTTGTTTGTCAGAGTTGAGTATAAGGCACTTACCTAATAGGCCCCACAGTGGTTTTCAAACACTTCTATCTTGGTCAAACGAGACGGCAATTCAAAGATGCTTTCCACACAGTGTTGTTGCACACAGTTGAGAATATTGCACTTTCCGCCTAGGTTTTCAAACACTTCTAACTTTGTGAAATGAGGTGGCAGTTGAAAGTTGGTTTCAACTCAATGTTTTTCAGAAAGTTAAGCATGTGGCACTTTCCACACTGGCTCCGCATAGGTTTTCAAAGAATTCTGCCTTTGCGAAACAAGATGGCAGTTGAAAAATGGTTTCAACTCAATGTTGTTCACAAAGTTGAGTATATGGCACTTTCTGCGTAGGCCTTGCATACGTTTTGAAATCCTTCTAACTTAGTGAAACCAGATGTTAGGTGAAGGCTGGTTTCCCGACAGTGAGGTTTCACAGAGTTGAGTACAAGGCACTTACCTCGTAGGCCCCTCATAGGTTTTTAAACAGTTCTAAATTTTTGAAAGTTGGTTTCAACTTAGGATTCTTTCACCAATTTGATTATAAGGCACTTTCTGCATATCCCTGTTATAGGTTTTGAAACCCTTCTAAACTTTGTAATATGAGATGGTGGTTGAAAGACGGTTTCAAATCAATGTTTAGAACGTTGAGAATATGGCACTTTCCACGTAGTCCTCACATAGATTTTCCAATTCTTCTCTCCTTGTGAAAACAGATGGTAGATGAAGAGGGTTTCAACTCAGTGTTGTTTCACAATGTAGAGCATATCAAAGTGTGTCCATAGCCTTGCAAAGATTTTCCAACAACTCTAACTTTGTGAAAAGAGATGGTAGTTGGAAGATGGTTTCAACTCAGTGTTGTTTCACAATGTTGAGTGTTTTGCACTTCCCTCCAAAATGCCGCATAGACTTTCAAACATTTCTAACATTGTGAAATGAGATGGCAGTTGAAAGATGATTTCAAATCAGTGTTGTTTCACAAAGTTGAGTACACAACACTTTCTACATAGGGCTCAGTAAGATTGGCAAGTAGTTCTCACGTAGTGAAACAAGATGGCAATGGAAAGATGGTTTCAACACTGTTGTTTCACAATTTCAGTATACAATACTTTATCCATTGCCTCCATAAGATTTTCAAACACTTCCAATTTTGTGAAAAGAGACAGTATTGGAAACATGGTTTCAACTCTGTGTTGTTTCACAAAATTGAGTATATAACACTTACCTTATACTTCCATGCATGTGTTTTATAACATTTCTAACTTAGTGAAACAAGATGCTAACTGAATGATGCCTTCTGCACAGTGTTTTCTCACAGAGTTGAGTATACTGCACTTCTCACATTGGTCTCCACACGTTTTCAAACACTACTAACTTAGTGAAACAAGATGTTAGTTGAATGATGCGTTCCCCCACAGTGTTCTTTCAGAGTTCAGGATATAACACTTACCTAATACTTCCCCGCATGTGTTTTTACACATGACTAACTTAGTGAAAGAAGATGCTAACTGAAAAATGCTTTCCGCCCAGTGTTCTTTCATAAAGTATAATGCACTTCCCTATATGGTTTCTGCACGTTTTCAAACACTACTAACATTGTGAAACATTATAGTAATTGAATGATGCATTCCCCCACTGTGTTCTCTCAAAGATTTGAGCATATAACACTTACCTCATACTTCCGTGCATGTGTTTTCAAACATTACTTAGTGAAACAAGATGCTAACTGAATGATGCCTTCTGCACAGTGTTGTTTCAGAGTTGAGTATACTGCACTTCCCTCGGTGGTCCCCGCACATGTTTTCAAGCACTACTTAGTGAAACAAGATGTTAGTTGAATGATGTATTCCCTACAGTGTTCTTTCACAGAGTTCAGGATATAACAGTTACCTAATACTTCCCTGCATGTGTTTTTACACATTACTAACTTAGCGAAACAAGATGCTAACTGAAAAATACTTTCGCAGTGTTGTTTCACAGAGTTGAGTATAATACACTTCCCTCTATGGTTTCTGCATATGTTTTCAAACACAACATTGTGAAACATTATGGTAGTTGAAGGATGCGTTCCCCACTGTGTTCTTCACAGATTTGAGAATATGACACTTACCTCATACTTCCATGCATGTGTTTTCAAATACTACTAACTTAGTGAAACAAGATTCTAACTGAATGAGGTCTTCCGCACAGTGTTCTCTCACAGAGTTTAGGATACAGCACTTCCCCCATTGGTCTCTGTACATGTTTTGAAACGCTACTAACATTGTAAAACAAGGTGGTAGTTGAATGTTGCATTCCCAACTGTGATCTTTCACAGAGTTGAGTATTTAACACTTACCTTATACTTTCACACGTGTTTTCAAACCTTCCTAACAGTGAAACAATATGCTAACTGAATGATACCTTCTACACAGTGTGTTTCACAGAGTTGAGTATACTGCACTTCCCTCATTGGTCTCTGCCCATGTTTTCAAACACTATTAACTTAGCAAAACAAGATGTTAGATGAATGATGTGTTCCTCACCGGGTTCTTTGACAGTTGAGTATATCCCACGTACCGTATACTTCCACATATGTGTTTTCAAATATCACTAACTCAGTGAAACAAGATGCTAACTGAATGATGCCTTCCACACAGAGATGTTTCACAGAGTTGAGTATACTGCACTTCCTGCAATGGTTGCCGCACATATTTTCAATCACTTCTAATTTAGTGAACCAAGATGTTAGTTGAATGATGTGTTCCCCAGTGTTCTTTCACAGAGTTGAGTATAAAACACTTACCTTATACTTCCAAGCATGTGTTTTCAATCTTTACCAACTTAGGGAAACAAGATGCTACCTGAATGATGCCTTCTGCACAGTGTTTCACAGAGTTGATTATACTGCACTTCCCTCTTTGCTCTCTGCACCTGTTTTCAAACACTACTTAGTGAAACAAGACGTTAGTTGGATGATGTGTTCCCCAGTGTTCTTTCACAGAGTTGAGTATATAACACTTACCTTATACTTACATGTGTTTTCAAACAGTACTTAGTGAAAGAAGATGCTAACTGAATGATGCCTTCTGCACAGTGTTGTTTCACAGAGTTGTGTATACAGCACTTCTTCTTTCATCTATGCATGTTTTCAAAAGCAACTAACATTGTGAAACATGGTAGTTAAATGTTGCATTCCCAACTGTGTTCTTTCACAGAGTTGAGTATAAAATACTTAGCTTATACTTCCATGCATGTGTTTTCAATCTTTACCAACTTAGTGAAACAAGATGCTAACTGAATGATGCCTTCTGCAGTGTTGTTTCAGAGAGTTGAGTATACTGCATTTCCCTCATGTCTCCACACGTTTTCAAACACTACTTAGTGACACAAGATGTTAGCTGAATGATGTGTTCCCCACAGTGTTCTTTCTCAGAATGGAATATATAACACTTACCTTATATTTCCATGCATGTGTTTTAAAACATTACTAAGTGATACCAGATGCTTACAGAATGATGCCTTCTGCACAGCGTTGTTTCACAGAGTTGAGTATACTGCACTTCCCTCTTTGGTCTCCGGACATGTTTTCAAATGCTACTAACGTAGTGAAACAAGATGTAAGTTGAATGATGCGTTCCCCTCAGTGTTTTTTCACAGAGGTGAGTATATAACACTTAGCTTATACTTCCAAGCATATGTTTTCAAACAGTACTAACTGATACTAGATGCTAATTGAATGATGCCTTCCGCACCGTGTTGTTCCACGGAGTTGAGTAAACTGCTCTTCCCTCAATGGTCTCCGCAGGTTTTCAAACACTACTTAGTGAAACAAGATGTTAGTTGAATGATGCGTTCTCCCACAGTGTTCTTTCACAGAGTTGAGTATATAACACTTACCTTATACTCCCATGTATGTGTTTAAAACATTACTAAGTGAGACTAGATGCTACCTGAATGTTGCCTTCCACACAGTTGTTTCACAGAGTATACTGCATTTCCCTCAATGATTTCTGCACGATTTCAAACACTTCTAACTTCGTGAAACAAGATGTCAGTTGAATAATGTATTCCCTACAGTGTTCTTTTACAGCAGTGACTACATAACACTTACTTTATACTTCCAAGCATGTGTTTTCAAACAGTACTAAGTGACTCTAGATGCTTCCTGAAAGATGCCTTCCGCACAGTGCTGTTTCACAGAGTTGAGTATACTGCACTTTCCTCAATGGTTTCCGCACATGTTCAAACACTTCTAACTTAGTGAAAGAAAATGTTAGTTGAATGATGCGTTCCTTACAGTAGATGACTATATAACACTTACCTCATACTTACATGTGTGTGTTTTATAACATTTCTAACTACTGAAAGAAGATGCTAACTGAATGAATCTTTCCACACAGTGTTGTTTCACCAAGTTGAGTGCAGTATCCTGCATTCCCTCAATGGTTTCCGCACGTTTTCAAACATTACTAACTTTGTGAAAGAAGATGTTAGTTGAATGATGCATTCGTAATGGTGTTCTCTCATGGAGTTGAGAATATAAAACTTACCTTATATTTCCATGCATGTTTTCTAACATTTTTAACTTAGTGAAACAAGACGCTAACTGAATGATGCCTTCTGCACAGTGTTGTTGTTGTTGTTTTTTTTTTTTTCCACAGAGTTGAGTATACTTCACTTCCCTCTTTGGGCTCCGCACGTTTTCAAACACTATTAACTTAGTGAAATAAAATATTAGTTGAATGATGCGTTCCCCACAGTGTTCTTTCACAGAGTTGAAAGTATAAGTTACCTTATACTTCCAACCATATGTTTTCAAACAGTTCTAACTTACTGAAAAAAGATGCTAACTGAATGATGCCTTCCGCACAGTGTTGTTTCTCAGAGTTGAGTATACTATATATACCTCAATGGTTTCCACACATTTTCACACACTCCTAATTTAGTGAAACAAGATGTTAGTTGGACAATACATTCCTCACAGTCTTCTTTCACAGAGTTGAGTATATACCACTCACCTTATATTTCCATGCATGTGTTTTCATACATTACTAACTTTGTGAAACAAGATAACTAAATGATGCAATCTGCCCAGTGTTGTTTCACAGAGTATACAGCACTTCCCTCATTGGTCTCCCCACAAGATTTCAAACACTCCTAACTTAGTGAAACAAGATGTTAGCTGAATGATGCATTCCCCATAGTGTTCTTTCACAGAGATGAGTTTATAACACTTACCTTATTTTTCCATGCATGTGTTCCATAACACTACCAACTTAGTAAAACAAGATGGTAACTGAATGATGCTTTACACAGAGTGTTGTTTCACAGAGTTGAGTATACTACACTTCTCTTATTGGTCTCCACACGTTTTCAAACACTACCACCTTAGTGAAACCGGATGTTAGTTGAATGATGCGTTCCCTACTATGTTTTTTCACAGCCTTGAGTTTATAACACTTACCTTAGACTTCCATGCATGTGTTTCATAACATTATGAACTTAGTGAAAGAAGATGCTAACTGAATGATGCAATCTGCACACTGTTGTTTCAGAGTTGAGTATCCTGCACTTCCTTCATTGGTCTCCACACAAGTTTTACAACAATACTAACTCAGTGAAACAAGATGTTACTTGAATGATGCGTTCCCCAGTTTTCTTTAACTGAGCTCAGTATATAACACTTACATTATACTTCCACGCATGTGTTTTCAAACATTACTCAGTGAAAGAATATGCTAACTCAATGATGCACTCCGCAGATTGTTTTTTCACAGAGTTGCGTATACTGAACTTCCCTCAATGGCTACCGCACATGTTTTCAAACACTACTAACACTAGGAATCAATATGGTAGTTAAATGATGCATTCCCCACTGTGTTCTATCATAGAGTTTAGTATGTACCCCTTACCTTATACTTCCATGCATGTTTTCGAATATTACTTAGTGAAACATGATGCTAACTCAATGATGCCTTCCACAGAATGTTGTTTCACCGAGCTGAGTATACTGCACTTCCCTCATTGGTCTGCACATGTTTTCAAACACTACTAACATTGCGAATCAATATGGTAGTTGACTGATGTGTTCCCCACTGTGTTCTTCCACAGATTTAGTATATAACCCTTACCTTATACTTCCACGCATATGTTTTCAAACATTACTACCTTATTGAAACACTACTAGCTTAGTGAAACTGGATATTAGTTGAATGATGTGTTCCCCACTGTGTTCTTTCACAGGGTTGAGTACATAAACTTACCTTATCCTTCCATGCATGTGTTTTGAAACATTACTAACTTAATGGAACAAGATGCGAACTGAATGATGCAATCTGCCCAGTGTTGTTTCACAGAGTTGAGTATACAGCACTTCCCTCATTGGTCTCCACACAAGTTTTAAAACACTACTAACTCAGTGATACAAGATGTTACTTGAATGATGCCTTCCCCACTGTGTCCTTTAACTGAGTTCAGTATATAACACACTTCCACGCATGTGTTTTCAAACATTACTAACTTAGTGAAATATGCTAACTCAGTGATGCCTTCTGCAGAATATACTGAATCCCTCAATGGTTTCCGCATGTGTTTTCAAACAGTACTAACATTATGAATCAATATGGTAGTTGAATGATGTGTTCCCCACTGTATTCTTCCATAGTGATTAGTATATAACCCCCACCTTATACTTCCGTGCATGTGTTCTCTAACATTACTAAGTTAGTGAAACAAGATGCTAACTGAATAATGCCTTCCACACAGTGTTGTTTCAGAGTTGCATATACTGCATTTCCCTCAATCGTCTCCGCACATTTTCAAACACTACTAACTTAGTGAAACAAGATGTTAGTTGAATGAGGCATTCCCCACTGTGTTCTTTCAGAGTTGAGTATATAACACTTACCTTATACTTCCATGCATGTGTTTTATAACTTTGCTAATTTAGTGAAAGAAGATGCTAACTGAATGAAGCCTTCTGCACAGTGTTGTTTCATAAGCTGAGTATACTGTACTTCCCTCAATGGTTCCTGCAAATGTTTTCAAACACTACTAACTTAGTGAAACAAGATGTTAGTTGAATGATGGGTTCCCCACACTGATCTTTCACACAGGTGAGCATATGACACTTATACTTCCATGCAATGTTTCCTAACATTACTTAGAGAAACAAGATGCTAACTGAATGATGCCTTCCGCACAGTGTTGCTTCACAGAGCTGAGTATACTGCACTTCCCTCATTGGTCCCCTCACGTTTTCAGACACTACTCACTGAAACAAGATGTTACTTGAATGATGCATCCCCCACAGTATTCTTTCACAGAGTTGAGTATCTAACACATACCTTGTACTTCCACGCATGCGTTTTCAAACATTACTTAGTGAAAGAAGATGCTACCTGAATGATGCAATCCGCCCAGTGTTGTTTCAGAGTTGAGTATATTGAACTTCCCTCAATGGTTTCCGCACAAGGTTTCAAACACTAACATTATGAATCAATATGGTAATTGTATGTTGCATTCCCCACTGTGTTCTTCCACAGAGTTTAGTATATAACCCTTCCCATGTGTTTTCAAACATTGCTACTTTATTGAAACAAGATTGTAACTGAATGACGCCTTCAGCACAGTGTTGTTTCTCAGAGTTGAGTATATTGAACTTCCCTCAATGGTTTCCGCATGTTTTCAAACACTACTAACATTAGGAATCAATATGGTAGTTGAATGATGCGTTCCCCACTGTGTTCTTCCATAGAGACTAGTATATAACCCTTACCTTATACTTCCATTCATGTGTTTTCTAACATTACTTAGGAAAACAAGATAGTAACCAAATGATACAATCCACCCAGTGTTGTTTCATAGAGTTGAGTATACAGCACTTCCCTCATTGGTCTCCGCAGAAGATTTCAAACACTACTAACTTAGTGAAAAAAGATGTTAGTTGAACGATGCATTCCCCACAGTGTTCCTTCACAGAGATGAGTTTATAACACTTACCTTTTACTTCCATGCATGTGTTTCATAACATTACTTAGTAAAACAAGATGCTAACTGAACAATGCCTTCCACAGAGTGTTGTTTCACAGCGTTGAGTATACTGCACTTCCCTCATTGGTCCACGCATGTTTTCAAACACTACTAACTTAGTGAAACAGGATTTTAGTTGTATGATGCATTCCCCACTGTGTTCTTTCACAGAACTGAGTATATAACACTTACCTTAGACTTCCATGCATATGTTTTCAAACATTACCAACATAGTGAAACAAGATGGTAACTCAATGATGTCTTCTGTAGAGTGTTGTTTCTCAGAACTGAGTATACTGCACTTCCCTCAATGGTTTCCACACAGTGTTGTTGCACAGAGGTGAGTATACTGTACTTTCCTCAATGGTTCCCGCACACGTTTTCAAACACTACTACATTAGTGAAAACAAGATGTTAGTGGAAGGATGCGTTCCCCAAATTCTTCTTTCAGAGTTCTGTATATAACACTCACCTTATACTTTCATGCATATATTTTCAAACGTAAATAACTTAGTGAAAGAAGATGCTAACTGGCTGATGCAATCTACCCAGTGTTTTCAGAGTTGAGTATACAGCACTTCCCTCATTGCTCTCTGCACAAGTTTTCAAACACTACTAACTCAGTGAAACAAGTTAGGTGAATGATGCATTCCCCACAGTGTTCTTTCACAGAGATGAGTTTATAACACTTACCTTATTCTTCCATTCATGTGTTTCATAACATTACTAAGTGACAGAAGATACTAACTGAATGATGCCTTCTCCACAGTGTTGTTTCACAGAGTTGAGTATACAGCACTTCCCTCTTTGGTCTCCACATAAGTTTTAAAACACTACTAACTCAGTGAAACAAGATGTTACTTGAATGATGTGTTCCCCACTGTGTTCTTTAACTGAGTTCAGTGTATACCACTTACCTTTTACTTCCAAGCATGTGTTTTCAAACATTACTAACTTAGTGAAATATGCTAACTCAGTGATGCCTTCTGCAGAGTGTTGTTTCACAGAGTTGAGTATAATGAACTTTCCTCAATGGTTTCCGCATGTTTTCAAACACTACTAACATTAGGAATCAATATGGTAGTTGAATGATGCATTCCCCACTGTGTTCACCACAGAGTTTAGTATATACCCCTTACCTTATACTTCCATGCATGTGTTTTCTAACATTACTAACTTAGTGAAACAAGATAGTAAGTGAATGATGCTTTCAGTATAGTGTTGTTTCACAGAGTTGAGTATACTGCACTTCCTCATTGGTCTCCGCCTAAGTTTGCACACTACTAACTTAATGAAACAATATGTTAGCTGAATGATACATTCTCTACTGTGTTCTCTCAAAGAGTTGAGTTTTTAACACTTACCTTATACTTCCATGCATGTGTTTTATAACATCACGAACATAGTGAAACAAGATGCTAACTGAATGATGCCTTCAGCACACTGTTGTTTCACAGAGTTGAGTATACTGCACTTCCCTCGGTGGTCCCCGCACATGTTTTCAAACACTACTAACATTATGACTCTATATGGTATTTGAATGTCGTGTTCCCCACCGTATTCTACAGAGTTTAGTACATAACCCTTACCTTATACTTCCATGCATGTGTTTTCAACCATTACTAACTTACTGAAACAAGATTATAACTGAATGATGCCTTCTGCACAGTGTTGTTTCACAGAGTTCAGTAGGCAATGAAGGAATGGGTGCAAACTAAGTGGAGAATGAGGAGTTTAAAGTTTGGGCATGTTGAGGATGGGACGGTGATGGGGCATCCAAGGGGACATCAGGAGGCAGTTTGATAAGCATGACTCGTGCTCAGGAGGGAGGTCTACCTGGAACTACAGGTTTTGGCGTCATCAGTCCATACAAGTAACAGCTGATGGATGAGTAGCAGATCAGAGTGATCTCATGTGCTCACAGAGTGATCTCATGTGTCAGGCATTGCTATAATTATTTTTTCCTGCATATTAACTCATTTAATCCTCAAGTCAACTCTACAGGGTGGAAATTACTACTAACCTCATTTGTTTACACATGAAGAAACAGATAGGAATGCTTCAGAGCTCAGAGGTAGTAACCAGAGGCATCAGAACGACCACCACGCTATAAGGGCTACTAGAAATAAAGAGGAGGAAGGAGCTGTCAGGAAGAAAACCAGAAAAGACTTGTATCATACAAACTAAAGGAGAGGAGAGCTCTACGGAGGAAATGGTGAAAAGGACCAAATTTGTGAGAGGTCCAATAATTGGTTATAACTAAACAGGAACACTGGGATTGCACATAGGAGATCTTAATGCCCAGGTTGGGGAGGTTTCCTGATGTCATTATCTCACGGTTCATGGAACTGAGCTCTGAGTAGGGCTCTGCGCTGACATCATGGAGCCTGCTTGGGATTCTCTGTCTCCTTTTCTCTCTCTGCCCTTCCCCTGATCATTCTCTCTCTCTCAAAATCAATAATAAAAATGAAAATTTTTCTAAAATATTTCTTGACCTCACTTCTCCTTTTACTTCCCACCCACCTTCCTTTACAGCAAAACTCCTCCTACACTGTACCCCATCCTTCCTTGAACCCATCCACAGACTTTCACCCCACCACTCCACCAAAACTGTTCTTGTCAAGGTCACCAAAAGCCTTCTAAATCAATTTCCAGACTTGTGTCACTTAATCCATTAGCAACATTTGACACAAATGATCTTTCTCTACTCCTTAATAAGTTTCCTTCTTTTGGCTTACAGCATATCAGCATCTCTTGGATTTTTTTTCCTTCTCTACTTCACTAGCCACCCCTAAGTCTCTGATGGCTCCTACTCATTTCTAAAGCTATTTAATGTTGTAGAGCTCCAGGATTCAGTCTTTGCACATCTCTTTTATTTCTATTTGCTCCCTCAGTGACCTCCACAAATCTTGCGGCTTTAAATAACAGACAGATGCTGACAACTCTCAATTCTATATCGCAACATAGATCCTGTCAAACTTGCACATCCAACCATCTAACAGACATCTCAAACTTAATGTCATTAAACCAAGCTCCTGCCCTCCTTCTAGCCACCTTCTCAGTTAATGTTCAAGCCAAAAATTCCTCCCTTTCTCTCACACCACCTCATCCATCAGAAACCCTTATTGGCTCTACCATTCCAAGCACATCCAGAATCCAACCACACCTCCCCACCCTCCTGCTACCTACCACACTAACACCATCATCTCTCACCAGTGATTTGAGTGATGCCTAAATGGTCTCCTGCTTCTACCCTGGCTCTTTCAGATGTGTTCTCATACATCCGCTGAAAGGATTCTGTTAAAACAAAAGTCAGATCCAGGGTGCCTGGGTGGCTTGGTCGGTTAAGCATCTGACAGAGGCTGCTTGGGATTCTCTCTCTTCCTCTCCCTCTGCCCCTCCCTCTCTCTCATCATAAATAAATAAACATTTTTTTAAAGTCAGAACCATGACCATCCTCTGCTCAAAACCTTCCAATGGCTCCCATCTCAAAGTAAAAGTTGAAGTCCATGAAAATGGCCTTAGGGCCCTCCATGGTACAATCCCTGCCTTCCCTCATTGACCTCATCTCCCCTGCTCTGTCTTCACTCCAGCCACACTGACCTTCTTGTCCTTCCACAAAAATGGCAACTGTGTTTCTACCTCATGACCTTTGCATCTGTAATTCCCCTCTTCCTAGAACATTCTTTCCTTAGGTAGCCAGATGGTTCACTCCCTCACCTCCTTCAGGTCACTCAAACGTCACCTTCTCATTAAGACCATCTCTGACGACACCTTACACACTGTATCTCCCTCTGTTTTATTTCCCTCCATAGCTCCTACTGCCATCTAACATACTACGTATTTCACTTATTTGTTTATTGTCTTCTGCTTCTACTAGAATGTAAGCTCCCTAAAGGCAAAGCTTCTGCCTGTTTTATTCACTGCAGTATCCTCTGTGCCTAGAAGAGTACCCAGCACATCTCACAGCTATCCATAAAACACGACAGAAGGAGGGCCGCAAAGGAGTATAAAGAATTGAGATCAGAGGGATTCATCTTGGACAAGAAGAGGGAAGCCTCCTTCACTGCCCTGGAGTAGAGGTAAGAATGGATTCAATTATGTTTGTAGGCAGAAATTTAAGTATTTCCCTTCTGGTTGGCTCTAGTTTCTCTGGGGAATAGAAGACAAGGAAGGTCTGGAGGAGAATGATGATGGAAATATCAGCCACAGAGGACAGGAGAAGGAGCTAAGGACACTTGGAAAGACTGAAAACCTGGATTTGCCCTGGCGCCAATCTACCTGGCTGTGTGATTTTCTTCAACACCACAGGATACACAACAAATGGGAGCAGCAAAGTTCTGTCTCAGCTTTTTCCTGAAAAACTGGAAAAAAACAAAAAACCTCCCTTCCACTAACTCAGTGCCTCAGTTTACCCACTCAGAGACTCATCACCAATCACTGGTCTCATGTTAGTAAAATGAGCAGAGAGAGAGGGGTGGAGAAAGAGGAGAGGAGAGAAAACTAGGAGAGCCAGAACAGGCCCTCTCCGAGACAGGTGGGAAGGAGCGGGAACATTTAGCCTTCCCTCAAACCTGAAAGTTGTTATCTGTACCCCGGGACTCAAATACTGGGCCTTCTGCCGGGAACCCCTCCTCGTCCCCAGTACCTTCCCGCTGTGTCCCGTCTTGCCACATACCGGTCCACTTCTGGTCGTGCTCCACCCCCTCCAAACTCGCGCGCTTTGCCTACACGTGCTCCTCTGTATATACCGGTCGCCTAGGTGACCCCGGCCGGGCGGGGCTCTCCTGACGTCACAACAGGAACAAGCCAATAGCCTCCATGCGTCTCAGTGACGCAAGACGCGCGGTGTGGCTTTGCCGGCCGGGCGCAATGAGGCGGCTGCCCGCTGGGTGGCGCCGATTTCCCGGGGAGGTCCTTTCTGGGCCCCCGGCGGAGGTGGGGGAGAGGCTGGCAGGAGCCGAGGCCAGGGAGCCCTCTGCGTCAGCTGCGGCTCACTGCGCCGCGCCAGTACCAGACGGGACTCACCCGCAGCTCCATGCTTGTGCCCGGCTCGACTCGTCCATCCTCGCAGAAGAGGCAGGTACGTGCCACCTGTCGGAGACTGGGGAGGAGGGACGCGGAGGTCAGTGCCGTTGGAGGCTCAGAAAGTGAGGTGTCGACGACAGCCTGGGAAGAATGGGCACCAGAAGTGTAGGGCGAGTGCCAGCTGTGCGGAGGAGCTCCAGCTGTGGGTGCCAGTTGAGGTGGGGGGGCTGCCAGCCGACAGACCCGGGGTACCAGGAAGAGCCATCTGTGTGCTGATCAGTGTGTTCTCAGGAAATGCTGCTTGGGCAGGTCCAGGTCTCTGTGCCCTGTGTGGTATATGGCCTCAGTGACGCCTGAACACGGACAGCCCCCTCCCCACGCGTGCGTCCAGTTCGCTTACTCCACCCTGTTACAGCTCCTGGGGGCTGTCTCTGGTCAGTTCGCTGAAGAGGTGGGGGTGGGAGTAGGGCAGCAGTTAAGTGGAAGGGGAGATTTTCCACCAATCCCAAACCAGAAAGAGGCATCTTTGAAATTCTCACCAATCCCAAACCAGAAGCAGGCAGGCGGTGCTCCAAGGCAAGTAACTTCTACTTAACAGCCAAGGGAAGCCCTGGCCAACCCATTTTAGCTGTCCTCTGAGGAATGAACACCTACCTCCTGATCTGCCTTTTAGAATGGGGCTGAGCTGAAGATCGTGGTGGTGTTCACCTCCCCAAGGCACCGGCATAAGAAGGTCCCCCAAGCCCAACTCCGGAAAGTGGAGGAAAGGAGAGCTGGCTGGGCTGCGGTTGGGGCATCCCCCACTCCTTTGATACTGTAGATGCATACCAAACTGGAGTCGGAATGAGGACTGGAATGAGGGCCAGGGATGAGGGCGTCCTCTGAAGTGCATCACCAGGACCCAAGCTGAGTCAGTAGCCTCTGCTGAGACAGGGTGGAGGTGCCATCCGGGTACTCCCAGTCCTCAGGGAGAGCCACTGGGAAACAGGAGACACGGACCGGGAGCCCACAAGAGCAACAAGGCCCAAGAGGTTAAGAATCCTGCTCCTTCCTCCTGTGAGCCTGCCCAGCCCCGCTCTGTGGCCTTGGAATCCTGAGCACTCCTACAGGTAGAGTGGAGCCACCCCAGAGCAGCTTTCTCCTGGTAGCCTGGGGGCAGCGACGCTTGCTCTATTTTTCTAGGCAAAGGGGGAAGGAGCCAAAACAGGCCTGGCCCTTCGGGGCTGGATGGGCTGGACCTCTGGGAATATAGCAAGAGTCATTTACCCTCACTAGTTATGGAACATGGACCAGCTCAGAAACCCATGAGGCTATCGTCTGGCATTAGAACAGAGCACTCCCAATGGGTAGCCCAGAGGCCCTGTTCTCCCTAGGAAGGTCTCTCTTGTAGGTGCTCCTACGCATACCACCACTAACTATAATAGTAAGTGGAAGTATTCAGCATAATCATTATCATCGTTTATTGAACTCTTACCCATGGGCCAGGAAAACTTACAAATATTATTCTAGTTAATACTCATAATTGTGAGGTATGGCATTGTTATACTTTTCAATCCTGTTGTACAGATTAACTCTCTAAGGTTCAGACAGCTTAACGTGCCTTGCCCATGGTCTCAGAGCTGATAAAAGAGAATGAGCTGGAATATAAGGCCTAGAAGTCCATCTTAAGAGTTTGGACTGAACACCTGAGAGCAGGTCCCACTGGCCTCTCACTACCTGTGGGCCCTAGACCTTGAAAGGGAGGATCAGGAGTAGCACTGAGGCTTCATCCTCTCCTTTCATTCTGTGACTGACACCTCCTTCTCCATATTCTTGCCTCCATTCCCCCCACCCCAAATCTCTCTACCCTCTTTCCAGTTCTGTTTCCCCTGGGTCCCCCTTCTGTCCATTTCAAAATGCACCCCCCCCCCTTCAGAGAGCCCTCACAGATATATCCTTGCCTGGCCCTCGCCCATCAAAGCAGCACCTTGAGGGAGGGCCTGCCACTGCCCCTTTAATTCTCCCCGGGCTTGGAATGCAAGTGAGTTGAGCTAGCCATCTCTGTGAGGTCAGATAAGATACTATATATATCGGAGACGGTAACCTGAGCTCCGGATTACCCAGCCCCAGTCAGACTCCAGCCTCTCAGCTCTCCACTGCTCTCCCTGCCTTGCTGGGGAAGGAGAAGCCCCCAGATCCTGTCCAGTGCCCCCGGACACAGGTCAGTAGCTGCCCCTGTAGTATGTGAGCTTCACGGGGCCGCTGTCCAGAGAGCCCTGGGCATGTGGGGGAGCATGTGATAGGCTGCCCAACGGGGCCCGGAGGGTGTTGTCAGCAAGACCGAAGGTGAAGGCTCAGAGGAGGCAGGCAGGGGCGGAGGAGGCAGTGAGGACAGAAAAAAGATAAGGCCTGGAGGAAAAGCAGGGAGACTGGGACTCTCCCCTGGGGAGGGGGCACCAGGAGAGCTCCCAACAGGTGATTCAGAAAGAGAATTTCAGGATACCAATACTGCCTGAAAAGGAGGGCCCACTCCTTTGCCTTTTCTTGGAAGTGTAGAGATGCCTGCCCCCTCCAAACCCTAAATCAAGAAGAATACTATAGAGATACTACCCTGGGCCCAACCCCTTCTCCACCAGTCAGGATTCTTGCCCTAATCTCCAGTCTCTCTCACCCCTTCACCCCTCTCCCAGCCCTTGGGCAACTACGAGGAGCAAGAGAGACCAAGATGGACCCAAATTCCTTTGACTGACCCCCAGCCAAGGCATGCAAGAGGATTAGGCACTAAACTGGTGGGTCCTTGGGTGTAAGCCACAGAAAGACAGAGCTACTAGTGACCGGCTGGAGGGAAGGAGGGGGGCAGACTGAGGCTGCTGGGGACCGAGAGGTGTATGCAGAGCTCCTGGAACATGCAAGCACAAATAGCCCCCACCCCAGTCCTCCAACCTATCTGCATCTACCACATCTACCAGAACATAACCTCGACCTAGGAGCTGATGCCTGTGCCCAGACAGTGCCTAAGCAGATAGGAGTAAGGGTCAGAGAGTGTAGATGAAGGATCACAGGACCCCTCTCTCAGCCCTCTTTACCCTTCAAGGTCAGCAGTGTCAGTAGTGTCTCATTCCGATGGTGTTAGCAAGTGGCTTTGGGAAGCTCTGAGGTCACCACTGTGGAGGTTCCCAAGCACCTGGCGGGACTGACTGGGACTCCCCACTCACCTGTCCTGGACACCTGGGTAGGAGGGAAGGACTGAACTCTGTTGAGGCACGCCTCGGAAGCCCAGCTAGGGGCTTTCTATCCAGGCCGTGGCAAGGGCACAGAAGCTGGCATGGCTTCACCCCAGACAGCAGAGTGGATCTGGGCAGAGAGGGACCATGAAGCGTGCTGGGAGTGGGGCATTACCCATCCACTACCCTGGGGGCCAGGAGTGCCTGGGATTCCTGGGGAACAAGTCCCTCCCCTGGCTGGGCAGGTTAGGGAGCCCTTCACGTGAGCAACAGGAAATGACAGTGGCTGACGCAAGGGGGTTGGCTGCCCCAGGGAAACAGGGCTCATTTTAACCCCTGACTCATCTAGCCTGGGTACATTGGGGAGTGGGCCAAGCTAAAGCAAGGGTAGGAGGCTGGGGGGTCATGTCCATAACTAGGCCTTGGGCCAAGGGCCCTGGCTGCCCAGGAGACACTTGGGAGCTTGGCACTGCAGGTGAAATGGAGGCCTCCTGGACCATCTCCTGGCTGATCAGAATTGTACTGGCACTCAGGTTGCACTTAGCTTCGCTCTCATTTGCCAACAGTGGAAACTAGAAGGGCCGCTCCTATGGGAGCCTGTACCTGCCACGCTGCTGCCTAGACAGTGGACGACTGCATTTCCCCGCCCCAGACCCCGTGCCACAGGTGCTGCCCTGTGCAGCTCAGGGAGAGGCCAGGGAAGTGTGATGTGGGGGGCTGGGGGAGGAAGGCTGGCTTCAAGGGGGCCGTTAGGGGACAGAGCACAGGTCCCCAGTCCAGCTCTGCCACTGCTCACAGTGTGACCTTGGGGAAATCCACATCACTTCCTCCAACACTGATGGGTATTGCAAGTGAGCAGAATAACGGCCCCCACTGCTTAGGGTGAGTGTGAGAATTAAGCACGTTAATGCAGGGTCTCCCAAAAGTCTTCGTGCAGCCCCAGAGTGCAGTAACCTCAGAAATATGAGGGCTACACGCTTCAAAGTTTCGTTATTTAATTTCTTGTCTGTTTTTTGGACTTTCAAGCAAAAGGGGTCATTTCAATGTAACGTAAATCATTTAAACTTCCAAATGATGTTTGCCAGTTTACATTCTTTCTCTGAAAGAATCCAAGCCTAAATCCGCACTGAGACTTTAAGGGCCCTCGGTACAAAGTTCACTCAGGAGAGCACCAGGCACCGCATGTCCCTTCAGGAAGCTGAGTGCTCTGGGCAGAGAGTGAAGGCAGGGGCGCTTCCAAAGAGGGGGAAACAGCAAAGTGAGGGGGAGCTCTGGCAGAGCAGGGGAGAGTGGAGGCGCCCCTGGGAAGATGGAGTGGAGGAGGAGCTTGGCAGGTGGAGTGCCCCTGCTGTCCGAGGTGGCGGGCGCCTGGGGAGGAGTTGCCTGGAGCCACATGCCTCTACTTGCCAGCTCTGGGTAAACAGCAAAAGGAGACGGCAGCGGGGGCGGGGGGGGGGGGGCCACACCGGGCAGAGAGGGAGACGGGGGATCCCAGCCAATCGGCTCGCCTCCCACTGCCCCATGAAAGGGCCATTCAGTCCAGTCTGTTCCTGTGGCAACAAGGAGACTCAAAGCCATGTGAGTGCCCGTCCTGTCCCTGTCTTGCGCAGCAAGGCTACAACCAGGGCCCAGCCTGCTCTCCCACCCATGGTGTATTCTGCAGTGTCCAGGACAGCCGTGCCAGGTAATGCCAAGGGGCACCACCCCAAGCTGTCTGCTCACCTGGAAGGTGTTGGCACTTTTCTCAAGAAACTAGGGGTAGGGGAGGAGACAGGCATGCTCAAGGCCTCAGCCCCAAAAGGGACCCTCTCCCCAGACAGGAGGAACTATAAGCCAGATGTCAGCACTGACAGTTGGCTTCCAGGGAGCTTTTAGTGATGGCCTGACCACCCCACCCCGCCCCGCCCCAGGGCTGCCTTGGCAAGGGGGAGGACTGTCACTTGCCTGCCAGATGAGAGCAGACAGGAGAGCAGGATTCAGGAGCCCTCCTACGACTCTATAGGCCAGAAGGTGTGACTCTACCTCTAGCCCCATCCCTTCCCAAGGAATATTTGTGGACCTTCCCAGGGCTTTCTGTCTCTGTCCCCTGTACCTTGTTTGGCCTCAGTACTTCTGCGTCATTAGCAGGGCCAGGAAAGGTCACGAGTTTGGGGCACTGCCTGCAGAATACCAATTCCCTGGGAGCCTTAGTGTGGAGGAGGGGGAGTGAGAGCCATGGGAAGGAGCCACGGGGAGGAGGCATGAGCTCATGCCCTGGGGGGGGGGGGGAGGAGGTTGTATCTGATTGGCTGCCTGGTGTCCCAGAGCCCAGTTCCTGAGACCTGGAGTCTCTTTGACTTTGAATTATTGATGGAGTTCTCCAAAGTGAAATAGAGCAGGACTAGTCCCACGCCCCTGCCCCCCGGTGGCTCTATGTCTCCCTCAGCCTTCGTGCCCTTCATTCTCTGCACCCCAGAAATGAAGCAGATGGAAGGAGACCTGTGGTTCCCCTCCAACCGGACACAAGGTCCTCCTCCGGGTACTTTCTCCTAGCAAAGAGCGGGAGCCGTGCTAAGAGGTGGAAGGAAGCACAGTGGGAGGGGCATGTGTGCGAAGATGGGGGAGCCCAGGCCAGGTGGGAGAAGCATGCATGGTAACTGCGGAGCAGACCTTTCCAAGTCAGCCCAGACTGCAAACTGCTGCGGGTCTCTGGCAGGGTCTGCACATTCTGTTCTGGGGTCCACCTGGAGGCGACCACCTGCTGACCTCCCACCCCCACACCTATCCCACACCTTGTGGACTGAGTTTCTAGGGCTCTCTGCCAAGCCAACAGCATTTAGGGCTTGGCACCAGCTTCTCTCTGCCCAAATGGTCTGGGCTGCCAGCCTAGGGCAGGCTGTGGGCTGCCCGAGCCAGTGTCTGCTGAACGGCTAGATTCTGCCCACTGCCCGCTCATCCGCACATCTCACTGAGGGATACAGGGGAAGCCCGGTGCCCAGGGCTGAGGTCAGAGGCCGGCCAGGCCAGGAGCCGGGCAGCCCTGACATTATTACAGTCCTACGAAGGAAGAGCCCAGAGCCTGGCAGGGGCCAGGGGAAGAGATAATAACCACTGTCACAGTCAAGGGCTTTCACGTGTTATTATCTCATTTATTCCTCACAACAGCCCTGTGAGGTAGGAACCATAATGATGGTGATTATACTCCCGGCACAGGTGAGGAGACTGGGGCTTGGAGAAGCTAAATGACTAGTGCAAAATCACCCAGCTAGTCAGTCATGGGGCAAGTCAAAACCAGCCCTGCACCACTACTCTGAGGTTCCTGAAGGGCTCTGCCCCCCCACCCACCCAGGAGTCCCACAAGAGCCCCTGAAGTCCTCAAGGAAAGGGGCCTGATCCTGCTGTTCTTCTCTCCAAAGCATCTTTGCCACCCAGCTCCACCGTAGATAAAGCCTGTGCACTTAGGGTGATGAAGGGACTCTGGTGGATCCCAAGTTAGCCTAAACTTGATTGGGAGGGGCGAATCAAAGTACAGCAGGAAGGGCACTGGCCTAGAAACCCGAAAGGCCTGGATTCCAATCCTGGCTCTGCTAGTGTGTGACCTTGGGCAAATCGGCATCACTGTTCCCGTCTGTACAACAGAGACGTTAAAACAGATGATTCCTTAGGACCGTTACAACTACTCAATTCAGAGATTTCTGTGTGCCTTCACCAGACCCACCCCAGCTGGAAAAACGGGCCGCAGCAACTCGAACACTGCCTGTAGTGAAGGATTTTAGCCTCTAGGGGGCCCCCTTTGCACAAGTCATCACCCCTGAGCCCGTTGGGTTGGACGTTGGTAGAGGAACCCCTGGAGGCCATAGGACCTTAACTCCACTTAGAAGAGTTCGATCCGTGAAGAGGGTAGTTTCTACCACATGAGGATTCCCCACCACAGCAGGTGACCATGTCCAGAGAAGAACGGTGGGATTGGATCTGGAGCCTGGGGTCAAGTCCCCTTTTTGCCACAGGCTCACTCACCACTGCCTCCCTCGCTCCCGTTACTTCCTCTCATGAGCCTCCTTTTCCTCACCAGGGATCTGACCAAGTGATCCTCAGGCCATTCCAGCTCAGATAATGTAGGATTCCAAAAAGATTCCTGGCCCTCCTTTAAGCAGGAAGGGAGGGAAGCAGTCTTAATTCTTAAAGTGTCCAGTGTTTTCAATCCAGGGGTTGAGGGCTGTAGCACCCCCCCCCCTTGAAAGAGATCTGGGTTGGAATACTGTGAATCAACTGGAGGCCTGTGAGGTAGGTCAGTCCCCACTCTCAAGTCTGGGTCACTGCAAGGGAGCACCCGGAGCAGGCAGGACGTGCTGAGAGCCATGGCCCTGTGTGGTTTATAAAAGCTAGCTCGTGTCTTAAGCTCTCACTCAGGGGTGACTACATGAGTGCGTGCAAACCTGTACACAAACCCGCGTGCATGTGCATGTACGCACGTACACAGTTGTCTTTCTTAGTAGTGGGCCAGCCTCTTGCGGACATGGACAGTGTGGCCTCTGGTTGAGGGCTAAGGTTCTGGCCAGGTGGGGATGACGAGCAGGTACGGGGAGCCTGAAACCTGGCAGGGCCCTCTGACAACCGCTTTCCTTGTCTTTCAGCCCATGAGGCTCCCAGTCCCCACTGAGTGTCGCCCTGAAGGATGTCCCAGCTCTCCTCCACCCTGAAGCGCTACACAGAATCAGCCCGCTACACTGATGCCCCTTATGCCAAATCAGGCTATGGCACCTACACTCCCTCTTCCTATGGGGCCAACCTGGCTGCCTCCTTCCTGGAGAAAGAGAAGCTTGGTTTTAAGCCAGGCCCCCCAACCAGCTTCCTCACCCGTCCCCGGACCTACAGCCCCTCTTCCTTCCTGGACTATGACAGGGGCCGCCCCCTGCTGAGACCCGACATCATCGGGGGTGGTAAGCGGGCAGAGAGCCAGACTCGAGGCACAGAGCGGCCTTCAGGGAGCGGACTCAGCGGGGGCAGTGGATTCCCTTATGGAGTGACCAACAACTCCCTCAGCTACCTGCCCGGGACTGCCCGGGACCAGGGTATAACCTTGACCCAGAAGAAGTCCAGCAGTCAATCAGACCTGGCCCGGGATTTCTCCAGCCTCCGGACCTCAGATAGCTATCGGATAGACCCTGGGAACCTGGGCCGCAGCCCCATGCTGGCCCGCACACGCAAGGAGCTGTGTGCCCTGCAGGGGCTCTATCAGGCAGCCAGCCGCTCGGAGTACCTGGCAGACTACCTGGAGAACTATGGTAGAAAGGGTAGCACCCCTCTGGTGCCCACCCAGGCCCCTCCCTCTCGAGTCCCTGAAGTCCTCAGCCCCACCTACCGACCCACTGGCCGTTATACTCTGTGGGAGAAGAATAAGGGCCAGGCCCCTGGGTCCAGCCGCTCCAGCTCCCCAGGGCGAGACACCATGGTGAGTTTGCCCCGTGGGGACCCGTTGATGGGCTGGGGAGGCAGCAAATGATGTAGAGGAGCCAGAATGAGGGAGGGACTCCCCATCTGACTGATGATTGAAGGCAGAGGTTTTCTTCCCAAACCTCATGACAGCTGCTCCCACAGCCCAAGCCAGAGACATCACCACAGCAGGTCTGGGACCCTTGTAGCTCAGTGCCTTGCTCAGGGACTTTCCCATTCTCCCCAGGACGCCCATTTCAGGATGCATGCACTCGACGACGATCCAGCAGCACTCTTGGAAATGGTCAGCTACCCCCACATACACTGCAGTTCTCACCCTCCACTTTGCCACCCAACATGCCAGGGTCCCCTGCAGGCCCTGGACCATCCCGGACTACATGCTGAGGCCCCCAACCCGCCAGTGTTCCCTGTGGTAAGAGAGGCCTCCCCTGCTTTGGTGGCATCTCTCCTCTTGCTCGGGCTTTTACTTCCCAGCCTGGGGATGTGGCTTAACCTTTGGGCATAAGACATCAGGGGGAGAGCAGCTCCCCTCTGATTGACACCGGTCTTGACTCGGGACCAAGGTGTCTGGACAGCAGTGTTCATCCTGTATCTTTGGAGGAAATGGTGGGGAAATTTTTGTCTGGAGCTTTAGACAATCCCATATCTCTATATTCCAGTGCTGCCTGGGCTAGAATGAGGGAAGAGGCTCTACCAGAGACCATAAGGGCTGGCTTGCATCTAATCTCTGAACACACCTCTCTGGGGCACTGACTACATTCTGCCTTTTCTTTAGTTATTAGCGTACCCATAAAGTGGCAAGCTTTCAGGGGCTGAGAAAGAAGTCCTATCTCTCGATCTCTCCCTGTGTGCCTAGCACTGCGCGGAGCCAGATAACCTGCTGATTGCATGGATGGGTGGATGGATGATGGGTGGGTGGGTGAGTGGATGGGTGGACAGATGGATGGAAGGACAGACGGACGGACGGATAAGCAAGTGGTCAGGAGAGGTGGGTGTTGTGTTCCCTTCATTACCTTAGGTGCCAGTCCCCTACTTCTAGGACAGGCGCCTTTTGGAAATGATAGCTGTGCCACAGCAAGAAATAAATGCTGCTTCGTGGGCTTGTCCAGGCACATGGAGCAGGGGTGCAAAATAGGGGCAGGGCTTTGGATCACAGACCGTTAAGCCTGTCATAACTAAAGGTCTCCAGAGGACAACTTTGATGACATTAGACAGTCTTGGCCTTGCTGGGCTGTCTGTGAAGTGCCACGGGAGACACAAAACATCCAGAACATCCAGAGCCTGACAAGGCAGGGGTGGCTATGTTGGAGGACTAGTGTGAAAGAGAAGTGGGGGACACCAAAGCTGGCCTGAGAGACAGGTGCTCTCCAGGGGACGTGTGGCTGGACTGGAGCATGACTCCCTTGGACATGTCTGGCATGGCTCATCTCAGGGGCAATCAGAAAGCAGCTCTTGACGGAGGGTCCTGGGCCCTAAAGGAGGCTCTGAGAGGCTCCCTCCCTTTGCTCAGAAGAGAAGGGTTCTCTGTGGTATGTAGCGCTCTTCAAAGTGAGGTCTGCAGACTGCCAGCCCTAGAATCACCTGCAGGGAATAATTCAGGGGCCTGGGCCCCACCCAGAGTCCCTGAATCGAACTCTCTAGGGATCTGCCTGGGAATCTGCCCTTTTGATAAGCTCTTCAGGTAACCTGTAAGCAGCCTGAGGTTTGCAAACCTCCTCTCCACAGACTAAACTGCAAACCCACCCTCAGCTGGGGCTTCTGTACTGGGTGTCAAACTCCATTGGGACTCTGCCTCCTTCCTACACCGGCATACCTCAAACCTCCCAGGAGTCTGCTGCCCTCCACCCCTCCCACAGGGGACACCTCAGCCCCTCCTCCACCTCCAGGGCCAGAGGAAGGGAGTTTTAAGACAGGACCTCTGAGGGGTGGCAGACTGCCCTGGGGCAAATTCAGCCACCCTAACATCCCTCCTTCCCATCCAGAAACAACTCCCAGCACACTTAAGTAGCCAGTAACAGCCTACACTCACACTCAGCAAGAGTCTCACACTCAGCTCACACTCAAGAAAGGCCCCTAATGGGTCAGTGGTGTAAGACCCCGATTTAGCCCCACACGCCCTCCTCACCACTCTCAGCCTCACTTCCTGTTGCTGACTCCACCTCCTGAGATGTGAACAGCCCTGCTCAGGGGGCCTGGACCACGTCTTTCTAAATGTGGGTCCAGTGTCTCTTCAGATCTCCATTTGGGGATCTCACCTCTTCATTCATTCATTTATGGTGCTCAGCTTACTAACAGTGCAACCTTAGAGAAGTTCCTTAATGTCTGAACCTGTTGCCTCTGTAAGACGAGTGTTCATAGTTACCCCCTCATAGATCATTGTGAGAAGTCAAAGGTTGTATGGTACAGAGTAGGCACTCAATAAATGTTAGTTCTCCTTGTACCCTTCTGGGTGCCCCGGGAGGCAAGAGAGATGCAAGCCCTGCCCCAGCACATTCACAATTAGCTTGGGGAAATAAGTTCTGAGAACCGTTGTGATAGGAGGCAGCGCCAGGTGTTGTTAGGCATCATTGGGGGTGGGGAAGGGAGGGGTCATCTGAGGCTGGAAAGAACAGTTTGCCTCTTTAACCTCAGACACCTCTCATCTGAGCTCTGTTTCCTCGTCCATAAAAGGGATTGGTCATGTCTGCCCTGCCCACCTCACGGGGTGCCGTGAAGCTCAAACAGTGGATGTGAAGGGATCTGAAACCTATAAAATGCTATGGAAGAGCAAGATAGGAAAGGGGCACTTAGCAGCTGAGTAGAGTGGGGAGGGAGGGGGGCACCCGTGGGAGGAACAAAGGTGAGGAAAGTGGCAGGGCCCCGTGTGATCTGACTCCTCTGGGGTCCCCTGGGGCAGGCCTGGCCCCAGGGGCTCTCAGGGCAGCTGACTTGAACTATCGGACATTCATAAAGGGAAGTCAAAAGCAGGCCCTCACCAAGGTGTAGAACAGTTCTAACCAGACTCATTTCCTCGTTAATAGTAACAGCCAACATGAACTTAGAATATTACAGACTCAGCTGAGGACGAGGAAGGGACTGGAGGAGGGGGTACGTGAATCCTGAAACACCCCCCTCCCCGTGCTTGCATAAGCACCAACAAAACACCAGTCCACCAGGGTGCAGCTCCTCCTAGGATAACAAGGGCTGCCCCAAGCTCCACCTTCTGTTTAAAATGCAGACAGATTGGAGGGGAGGGACGTGATAGTTCAGAACTGGCACCAAAAAAAAAAAAAAAAAAAAAAGGCACAAAAAAAAAAAAAAAAAGAAAGCTTTCACTACCACCCCCACCCATCGCCTGTGGGAACTCCAAGCCAGGCCAGGTGGGTTGGCCCTGCAGAAAGCCAGGAGCCCAAGCACCCAACCGGTTACAGCCCCCTCCGCCCCACCTCTCCTATTCCCCGGGCCTATGGAAGGACAAGCTGTTCCCACTGAGCCCTGCCAGGGCTGCGCTTTAACCCCTACAATCCATCCTAATCCTCCCCCGCCCCACCCCTCCAACTGCTCCCTGGCATTCTGCCTGCCAGCCTCAGCCCTGCCCTCACCCCGCCCTGCCCAGGCCACCCTCTCCTCTAAGAAAACTGGGGTTGGCCCAGGGCCCTCCAGAGCGCAGTCATCAGGCCAAGTACCTGCTGCTCAGATGCAGCACCAGGGGGTGAGGCTCAGAGCCTGCCTGACCTTTCCCCCCCAAGCAGCCTCTTCCAGACCCTTGCCCTCTGCTCTGAAACCTGTTGCGAGGAACAAAAGGTCCAGGAACCTAGACTACCTGGGTCCTATTTGTCACTGGGGCTGCTGACTCATCTCCTGAAGCCTTGGGTTTCCAGCTGTTCAGTGACAGGGAGATTATATAAGCGGAGGTCATGTGATTTTTCTCTTGGGTGGGACTTTGAACTTGACTGCTGCCATGCAGTGAGCAGGGGTGGCTCCAAAGAGAACAAGTTGAAGACGGCAAGGACTGCCCTAGAAGTCCTGGGTGAGAAGCAGAGAAGTGTGACCTTCCTCTCTCTTCCCCTGCCTTCTCCCTGTTTACTCAGCCACGCCGAGCTGCATCGCCGCTGTCGCGTGTGTCCAGCTTAGCAGCCTGACACCCTGAGGCTGCTGCCCTCACCCACTCAGCCACCCTGAGGAAGCTAAACTTCCTAAGGGCTTGAGTCTGTGTTGACAGCATGGGAAGGTCACTCAGAGGAGACCTTCAGCCAGAGGATCCCTTGGCCAGGACGGGTACTAGCTGCTGAGAAAGAAAGGAGAGTCCGTTTGGGGTCTGTGTTTAGAGTCAGCAAGATTCTGACTATCTCCATCCCTGGAACACTGGCTATGGGCTGTCATCTGGCTGGTGGCCCCAGTGCTGCCTTACCTAGGTTCAATTTCTCAATCAGGGCCCAGCATCATCCTCCCTGCCTCCTCCTCCTTCCCCCCACTCCAGGATGTCTTCATGAGTTCATGTGGTGCTGGGGTGGGGCTCAGCAATGTAGAAGTTAATCCAAGCCTGGCAAAATGTTCCGTGCCCATGGGGGAGCCGCTCCACTGACCATCAGCTACAGAAATGAACATCATGTTCAGGGCCCAGAGCTGCACACGTGGCCCCCTGCACCTCTTGCCTCAATGGATACGCAAAGCTGGCACCCACACAGAAATATAAGCAAGAGAGGGAAGTGTGTGGGCCTCTGGAATCCAGCTGGTTTAGGCCAGACTGCCCAGGGGCTCAAAGGAGTATAGAGCTTTTGGCCTCCTGGGGTCTGAGTGATCGGGGAAGCAGAGGGCCCTCCTTCCCAGGGGCATTTGTGAGCTGAAAGTCCAACCCCCTATGAAGGACTCTGAGCCCCTACCAGTTCAATCAATCAGGCCGCCAGTCTCTCCATGTGTGACCGTAATAGCAGGTGCTTGCTTTGCGGAGAAGCGGGGCCGCTGGCCTTGAGGCATCTGCCTGGGCCTGCTTCAGTGTTTCCAAACCCTGAACCAAGCTGCCACTAAGATCCGAGGAAGCAGGATGCTCTCAGTCCTGCCCTCACAGAGGTAACCCTGACTCTAATCTATTTATTATCTGTCCATGCCAAAAAAGATGGGAGGTGAGGAAAATTTCTTAACCTACAGGGAAGACAGACCAAGCACAGGCTTCTGAGAAATGGCAGTCTCCGGGTACAGGAACGAGCCCCGTTCAGGAGGCACAGAGTCATGCAGCCAGAGCCAGATTCAGATCCCAGACTACCCATCCCACTTCAAGAAATGGCACCGAGGAGAAAGCGTGTTGTGGGGGGTTGGCCAGTTGAGAAATGAGCCACAGTTCTTTGCTGGTCGTGTCCTGCAGCAGTCAGACCTGCCTGACAAGACTGGACCCCATGTGAATTCTTTCCCCTCACCCCAGGCTTCTCTGAGAGCTCCCATCCAGATAGCTTTCCCCATCCAGGCCCCTAACCTTCTACATCCCAGGAAAGAGGGAGAGAATGTGCTAGCAGAATGCCAGGGTGTCCGGGGGTGTAAGTACTCACATCACTGGCCTAAGTCATGGGGCAAGAAGCCAAATGGTCCAGTGGGTAAGCACCTGTCAGACAGCACTTACCACAGCACGCTTATTCAACATGCAAATCCAGACTCACCGCACCCTGTGAGGCTAAGTGGGACTTCCAGGATACCCAAGAATCCTGGCCCCCACTTACAGATGAGATCAACACTATTTATTAAGCACCCACTAAGAGAACCCACAGCCCTGCCCCTCGGGGGGTTTCAGTGTGATGACACAATCAACAAGCCATCTAAGACCATTTACAGAAGCCTTAGAGACACTTATAAAACAAAGGTAAACATATTAAGATAAATTAGTTCAGTGTAAACTGAACACTAGTAGACAGAGGGAGGGTATGCAGTAATGGGGTGTTTTGAGCTGGGTGGAGTTCTTTACAGAGGGCTTTGTGGAAAATACATGTTTTGAGCAGAATTTACAAGCAGGTAATTGGCAGAGAGCAGGAAGGACATTCCAGAATCTCCTGGTAGTTGTTAAAAGCATGGGTTTTGCCGTAAAACGGGCTGGGGTTCAAAGCCCCACACCATCATTTATTAGCTTTGTGGTTCTGGCGTGTCATTTGACCTCTCAGGACGTAAGGCCCTTCATCTACAAAATAGAGGTAATAGTTCCTACGTCGTAGTGTTAATTATGTAAGTTAACTAGGATAATACATATAAAGCACTTGGCCAGTACCTGGCATTTAATAAGTACTTAATCAGGGGCAGTTTTGTTGTGTAAGTGAGAGGAGGCAAGTGGCGAAGCAGAGAAGAGCAGGTTGGTTACCAGCAGGGATCACAGAAGAGAGAGGGTGGTGATCATGGAAGGAGTCTGTAGACAGACAGCCTCCCAGACAGAGCTCCCTCAGCTTCTGGACTGGAGGCAAGAGTCCGGTGCTCTAGGTGTTGAGGGGCAGAAGTGTGCTGTGATCAAATGCAAGAACTCCTGCAGACTGTGTGGGACTCGCTGGAAGGAATGCGCCTAGAAAGAGAGAAGTGTGGAGGGAAAGGCCGTTGCCGTGTATCCAGGATTTGGTCACTGAGTGAAGACAGTGGCTGCGGAGCTTGCCATCCTAACACCAGTGCTGTCACTCACCAGCAGGTGGAATGCTCGGTGACTCCTGCCTCATGCCCACTCCATACATGTGTCCCCAGGCACATTCCCCATGTGGCTGTGGTCATGTGTGCAGTGCGCGTGTACATGTGGGGAAGAGCACACCAAGAGGAACAAGAAGGAGGCCACAGATGAGTAACAGCACATACTGCTGCTTCTGAGTATTTTTAAATGCTAAAAATACTGGCTAAAAATAGCCAGCAGGCTCCAAACAAGATTCTCTAGGCAGATTCTGTGTGGGTCCCAGATAGGTAGGGGGAGGGGGGAAGCATCGAAATAAAACGCAAAGACCTCTGCTCTTCCACCCTTGGAGCCCTTAGGGACAGAGCAGCACACTCTACACCCCACCACCCCAGGCTCAACGCCTGCTTTCCCGCCGTGGTGGTAACTTTCTTCCCACCTCCCCAAACAAATCAAAATTTGAGATTCTGTGAGAGATGCAGTTGGGTAACTGGACAGAAGAAGCCAGAAAATGTTCTTCCCTGGGGCCAAATGGGACAGTGACCTATTGTACTTTATAAAATAAGAGCAGTGCCTCTTCTTGATAATGGGCCGAACTAGGACTGGGGCGGGGGGAGGTCGGTAAAGGGGCTCAGCACCGACGCCGCGCAAATCCATCCTAACCGGGGACCCTTCGACCCTCGCGGTTTGTGTGGGTGTTGCGCTCCAAGAAGGCCTGAGTCCCCACCCTGAACACCGTGCAAAAGTTTGTGCATAAGTGCATCCCCTACCCCCAGAGGAGAGAACGGCGCTTTCACCGGGTTCGCCAAACGCTCCGCGGCCCCCAGAAGTCAAACTGTGAACCGGCCTGGGGGGAAAGCTCACCGGGCTGACACGGTCCTGTGGAGTCGTGTCCATCTGAGCCCCGACCCCGAGGCCGGCGCGGAAGCTCGTCCCGCCCTTCCCGAGGACCGGGGTTCTCGGCGGCCCGTGGGGTCTGCGGGCTGTGGGCGGCCCGAGCCGCGGGAGGCGCGTGGGCGAGCTGGGCCGCGGCCGCGCTGGGGGCCGCGTGCCGGCGTCGGGGGCGGGGCTGGAGTCCCGGCCCCGCCCCCGGCGCTGACGTCGTGGGGCCCGAGGCGCCGGCGGGCCGCCAGTCGGCCTGAGCGCGAGAGCCGGGTGCCGGGGCGGTTGGCGGCGCGCGCCGAGGAGGTTGAGGCGGAGGAGCGCGCGGCCGGCCGGCCGGCCGGAGCGGTTACCGCCGGACGCCGCAGACGGTGTCCTGTGGCGGCCTCGCCGGCCTTGGCGTCCGGGTCGCGGCACCGCGCGGTCCTCCCCCGCGCCCCCTTTGCCAACGTTAGGCGTGGGGCCGAGCCCGCCGCCCGCCCCCCAGCATGCGCACCTCGTACACCGTGACCCTGCCCGAGGAGCCCCCCGCCGCCCCCTTTCCCGCCCTCGCCAAGGAGCTGCGGCCGCGCTCCCCGCTCTCCCCCTCCCTGCTGCTCTCCACCTTCGTGGGGCTCCTGCTCAACAAAGCCAAGGTACGCGGGGCCCCTTTCCGGGACCCCCACGCCGAGGGCCTGGCGTTCCGCCGCCTCCCCGGGCCTCCCCCCCCGCCCCCATCTGCCGCGCGCGCCACGGGCCTGGGGGACCCATTCTTCCCAGCCCCCGCCCCTCCTTTCCCATTTTCTCCCGGCAAGGAATGCCCCCTCCCCAGGTGATCTCAGGCTTACTCGCGGCCCCCTCCCCTTGTTGAGGTCCCAGCCCGAGCCCCCCGCCTCCCCTCCCTCTTCGAGACCCCGGCACCAGGTGGCCTCTGGGCTCTTAATTCCTGGCACCTCTCAGGACAGGTGCGGGGAAGCGTAACCTTGACTAGTTCTCGCTGTGCGAGCGAACCGGCGGCACGCTGGACGCTGCGGGTGTGACTCCTCCGAGCCCAAAACCCAGCAAGAAAGGCTGGTCGGAGGGGAGCCGCCTCGCCCTCACTGATCCCAAAGGGCGCACTCCCGAAGGGTTGGGAACGGGGGTCCTTTGACCCCGCGAAGGGCAGAGGAGTCGCAGACAGGTGAAAGAGGGCAGCTTCCCTTTTCCTTCTGCGCCCTCCCCAGTTCTGCTGAGTGGGCACTGGATCCCTCAGATGAAGTAGCCCCCCCCCCCCGCAACCCTGAGGCTAGAGGCTGGGCACTGCCCCCTTGGGGAAGGGAGAAGGGGCCAGAGCTTGACAGATCTTATGTAACAGGCATCAGCTCCACGAGTTGGCAGTGTGTGCACTGCCCCGTGCCAGGGCCACACCAGGCTCCTTGGTGGCAGCTAGGACTCATGGCTGAGGCTCCCGGTACAGGTGAAGGAAGCAGGAGAGCCCTTTACCTGGGTCTCGAGGGTGAGGACACAAACCTCCATCAGCCTTGCTTATGTGACCCATATCCCCAGATGCTTCCTCCCCATTAACCCAGAGCAGGCTCTTCCTGAGCCCCCTGCCCCATCCAGGAAGGTGAATGCTGGCCCTGTACTAACTGGGGAGGTGGTGTCTACTTTTTAGAACGGTGGTTGCTACTAAGTCAGGCTTAGGTTGGCTGATGGCTCATTTCAAGGAAGTTCTTGATCCAGACTTTTGCAGGTCTTTGCATATGAGCTCCACGTAGCAGCTGGAGTCCTTTTCCTTCTCTCCCCGTGGGCCAGAGAGAGGCTCTGAGTGGGGGGGGTCTCCCGTCCTCTCCAGTTCCAGCCTCTCCCTGTCAGCCCTGAGGTAGGATTGTTTTCCCCATAAGAAAGGTCACCCCTGGGACATTTTGTTCCTCTCTGGAATGGAAAGTGCTGACTTTCCCTGGAGCTCCTGATTTCCTATTCATGGCAGAAGAATATCTGGCTGGGCATAGAACAGCCCTGCGCTCCCCTCCACTCCCGCCCCCCGACTCCCGTTATCCAACGGCCTTCTGCACAGCGCGCTTAGAAATTGGCAAGTAGTTTTGAACTCAGGAAATTTTAGACAAAGGCACGACCCACCCCCACCTCCTACAAAAAGGAAAACTAACAGAGGGTCTAGCGAAGCCTTAAAGGAGCCTTCCCCATCTCTCCACCGCCCGGCCATTAGTAGGTGATGACGTGTTCTTCTTGACCCTCGCTGTACCGGGGCAGAGTTAAAAGTGTCAACACCACAGAAGTGTCTCCAGTTCTCCATTGCCCCTCCCCCATAGTACTGGGTGACTACTGTCTCTGTCCACCTTGGTGGACATTGACACGATCACCCGTGGTAGAATGCTTCTGCAGCTCCTTTAGACAGGTGTCCTCTGAGGCACAGGGGGTAAGAACTAATAAAGCACTGCCAAAAATAGGAGTAAGTGTGGCTCTTGGGGGAGGGGAGGAGTATCCTTTCGTGAACGGGGCTTTAACGTTTAGTTCCGAATGGGCAGCAGGGGTGTCCTTCTCTGGGTTTACCTGAAAATGCTGATAAGGTCTTCGTCCAAGGAATTATCTCTGTTGTGGCCCTCTTACTGGAACCTCAGGGTTTAGACTGTCAGTAAGGTAAGATTTAAATTTGTGTTTGAGACCATACACTGCTAGTGCTGGCAGAGTTCGAGGGTACTTAGGCCCACCTGCTGCCAATAAGCTTTCCTCTCTGACTGCAGGTGGAACCCAGGTCTCTCGGCTGAGTAGATTTCCTTCCTGTTACTGTGAGACCTGATAACTGGCAAGGAGGGATCCTCTTACTTGTGGGATCAGCAGGGCAATTCCTGAGAAAAGCCCTCCTTCAGCCTGCCCCTCCCCACCCCACCCCCTTGCGCTGACAACCTCATGGGCTTTGAGCTGCTGACAGCCTCAGAGGCTGTCAGCACACGGCATGAGTAATTTTAGCTGAGTTATTTCAGGCTCCTGTTCTGATCAGGGTTGAGCTGGCCCCACGCATGCCCCAGTCAGTGTTGCTCCAGAGTTGCCAGCTCCTTCGTTCCCTCCCTGAGAGAGGGGGTGGCAGGCTCCTCTGCACACTGTTTCTTTAACCCTTTGAGCCCGAATGTTTTCTGATTCCTTGGAGGTAGGGCCGGAATTAGCCAAGAGAGCTGGATAAACAATACTCAGAGTCCTCAGCCTAGCAACAGCCTCCTCGCTCCAGCCCCCTCACCAGCCTCCGCAACAGGGACAAGAATGAGAGTGGGACCTTCAGCCAGGTGCTTACCTCTGCATGGCCACAATCTGCCATCAGAAGGGTTCCCAGCCAGTGACCAGTCAGGATGCTGAAACCCGAGCTAGGCAGGGAGGATTCTCCCAGGCTCTAATCAGCCTCCAGTAGCTGAGCTCAGCTGGAAGGAATTCCACCTGTCTCCTAGCAATTCAGAACGGAAGGCCGACTTCAGTGTTCCCCAGCTGAAGCTCTAACTCACTTCAGATGTTTTGCCATTGAACATTTCAAGACCTCCTTGAAGGGCCTGTTATGACAGCTGCTTCATGTATTGGACATCTAGGGGCAGAAAAGTGGGTCATTTGAGAGAGCGCCTGGATTTGGGACCTGGAGTTCCTTGTAGCTGGAATCGAATACACAAGCTCCTAGTCTCTCGTTCTAATCTCCAGCCTCAGAATGAAGAGTAATGAAGGGTGGGGGGAACACAGCTCAACAAAAGAAAGCCCTGGAGAATATTTTTGCTGTTTGTTGAAAATGACGGGCATCCTTCGACCCTCTCTCTTAGCATGCACATAGTCTAAAGCTGAAGAGAGAATAACGTGTGTGCCTGGTACTTGTGGCTCCAGCTGGCAGCAAGCTGCCCGGGAGAGCCCACCACAGGCCCAGCCTCTCTGCCTTCAGCCTTATACACCGTGTGTTCTTTGCTTACAGAATTCTAAGAGCGCCCAGGGTCTGGCTGGTCTTCGAAACCTTGGGAACACGGTGAGCTCTTCCCAGCCCATTTCCTTCCTGAGGCCACCCCCTCCTGTCCCACCTGGGACCACCTAACCAGAGTTGCCTCCCAGCTCCTGCGGACGCCCCATCCTCTGGGCCAGTGGAAACGTGCCCTTCCCGGCTGGTGGGTCTTAAAGAGTGGCTGGGGCTCTGCCCGCCTCTTCACCCCGAGCAGGAAGCACTGCTAAAGGGGAGTTGCCCTCGTCACTGTCAGCTGCATTCCTGGTCCTTCTCCGGAAGGACACCTATCACTTCCCACCCACTCCTGTCCAGCTCACCCACACCCGTTTGTACATCTCTACAGTAAATAACTAGTTACGTCAACTCTGCCAGCAGCAGCAATCTACCTCACTGCACCCCTTTCACTTGCAAAAAGAGGAACTTGAGGCTGTAGGAGGGTTGGCTTCTGGAGTAGATGAACCAGAGGGCCTTGGGTACTATGTGAGTAGACATGCTAGACAGAGGCCTCTCTTGGCTGACAGTCTGGATGATCTCTTGCAGTGCTTCATGAACTCCATTCTGCAGTGCCTGAGCAACACCCGGGAGCTGAGGGATTACTGCCTCCAGAGGCTCTACGTGCGGGACCTCAGCCACAGCAGCAATGCCCACACAGCCCTCATGGAAGGTGAGGAGCCCGTCTGCGGCCACTCTCTCCGCCCCTACTGTATACCAGTAGTTGTGTTCTTTGTGTATCCCTCCTGTTTTTCTTTCTTTGGCTTCTTTTTGGTGGGATTGTAGTTTGAGTTTCTTCCAGAAAATGGCTCACCTGCCCTCCGTGCCCCCTCTCTACCCTCCCCTTCCTGTAGAGTTTGCAAAACTAATCCAGACCATATGGACGTCACCCCCCAATGATGTGGTGAGCCCATCTGAGTTCAAGACCCAGATCCAGAGATATGCACCACGTTTCGTCGGCTATAAGTAAGAGCCTTGCATATGTGTCCTCCCCGGGGTGGGAGTCGGCCACAGCAGGTCAGTTCTTGGAATGAGAGGTGTCGCTCACTCTCTTTTCTTTGGACTCAGTCAGCAAGATGCTCAGGAGTTTCTTCGCTTTCTTCTGGATGGGCTCCACAACGAGGTGAACCGGGTGACAGTGAGGCCTAAGTCCAACCCTGAGAACCTCGATCATCTTCCGTAAGTAAGAGGAGAATGCCGTAGGAAAGAAAACCTTCATGAACTTGAGATCTTTTGCTGACTACTTTGGGTTAATAATTTGGAGCGAATTCTTAATATTAAGGATTTAGATCGATGGCTCCTTAAACTTCTCATGGCATGAACCCTGACCCAGTTGTTTCCCTTTCTCTGGTTCCTAGTGATGATGAGAAAGGGCGACAGATGTGGAGGAAGTATCTAGAACGGGAAGACAGTCGGATCGGGGGTAAGTGCGTGAATGGGAGGAATGCCTGCTTTCCCTGTTAACTGCTTTTGCCTGAGCAGCAAATGAGCATGAAAAGTCCTAAGAATCACCCTCCCAGGGAACCCTCTTTCTGCCCAGTGGCCCACAGACAGAGGCAAGAGCGCTGAGAAGGGACGCAGCCCTGAGAAGATGTGTGCTCCTTCTCCGGGTTTAAGCTTCGCTGTCCCATCTCTTCTGCAGATCTCTTTGTTGGGCAGCTAAAGAGCTCCCTGACGTGCACTGACTGTGGTTACTGCTCTACAGTCTTTGATCCCTTCTGGGACCTCTCGCTGCCCATCGCTAAGGTATGTGCTCCTGTTGCCCTACGTTGGAAACTCCTACTAGTCTTATGTTTTCATGTCATCAACCTCTGACTTTTTGTCTCTCCCAGCGAGGTTATCCTGAGGTAACTTTAATGGACTGCATGAGACTCTTCACCAAAGAGGATGTGCTTGACGGCGATGAAAAGCCAGTAAGTCCCCCTTCCATGAGAGCAAGAGCATGCATACAAGAGACCTTTCTGGGAAAGACCTGTCACCAGCAGATCAAGCCCAGGAGTTGCTGGACTCGGCCTGTCGACTTCTCTCCCTAGTCCTCTATAGCCCCGTTTGTCGTGTCTTTCAGACATGCTGTCGCTGCCGAGCCAGAAAACGATGTATAAAGAAGTTCTCCATCCAGAGGTTCCCAAAGATCTTGGTGCTCCGTATCCTTAACCCTTCCCGGCAGGGCCTTGCCTTTAGAGAGTGACTGGGGGCCTGAGTGAGGGCGAGCAGAGTAGGACAAAAGGAAACTTGGTACACTTTCCTTTCCCTGTTTGCTCTTCTGCTTCTGGAAGCGCATCACCCTCTCAGGACCCAGCCTCCTTTACTGTGATTGTTCTTGCTACCCGCTCTTACCTTAACTCCCATCAACACCAGATCTGAAGCGGTTCTCAGAATCCAGGATACGAACCAGCAAGCTCACAACATTTGTGAATTTCCCACTAAGAGACCTGGACTTGAGAGAATTTGCCTCAGAAAACACCAGTGAGTATTCTGAGCTGGAAGGGCAGAAACCAGGCAGAAGTGCCTAAAATCCCCGAGAGGTAGAAGGAAGCTGCTGAAGAGTGAGTTATGAAAATCAGGAAGAGAGACAGGAGGGAGAGAAACACCCTGGGGGCCTGAAACCTTGTATTTCCTCCTCAGACCACGCTGTTTACAACCTGTACGCTGTGTCCAATCACTCTGGAACCACCATGGGCGGCCATTATACAGCCTACTGCCGGAGCCCAGTGACAGGCGAATGGCACACTTTCAATGACTCCAGGTGAGACAGAGGTCTCAGGGTCTCCAGGCTGTCAGACACCTGTACCTCACCCATCTGTGTGGCTTCTGCTTGACTGGAAAAGATCAGAGCCAAAAGGTCATGTGATCTATATGAGTCCACTGCCCACTTGCAGAATTTCTAAAAATCAAAAGAGGTTGGCTTTGGGGGGCACAGTAGGGAGAGAAGCGATGGGCCCTCATGACTCCCATGGCCACTCAGTTTGTGTCCCGGTGGCCCGCTCACCAGGGCTCTGACTTTTCCCTGCTCTCTCCACAGCGTCACACCCATGTCCTCCAGCCAAGTGCGCACCAGCGACGCCTATTTGCTCTTCTACGAATTGGCCAGTCCACCCTCCCGCATGTAGCAGCAAGGAGCTACATCCCTTTCTCCCTTCCCTGTCGTGGCCCCACACCCTAAGTTTTTTTTTTAAACACACACACACACACACACACACACACACACACACACACAC
>CM053575.1:106226372-106266833 GCA_028646485.1 Cryptoprocta ferox | reverse complement strand
GTGGCCCGTTTGGAAGGGAAGAGGCCAAACATCTCTAAAGTGGAGGTGAGCCCGGGCTGGAGGAGGTATCTTAGCTTTGGAGGCCTGGTGGTGGCGAACCACGGCCGGGCAGTGGGTCAGACCGAGAGGAGACCGGGACCAGATGGGATCGGGCCGGGGCCGGGTGGGGGAGGCGCAGGCTGGGCGCGAGCTCGCGGTCCAGCTACGCAGGTACCCCTGTCCCCGCCCGGCCCCCGTCCTCGGGGCTCGCGGCTCTTTGCGTC
The DNA here is from genome assembly GCA_028646485.1 of Cryptoprocta ferox. Classification (NCBI taxonomy): domain Eukaryota; kingdom Metazoa; phylum Chordata; class Mammalia; order Carnivora; family Eupleridae; genus Cryptoprocta; species Cryptoprocta ferox. The sequence goes on along the minus strand of CM053575.1, from coordinate 106,266,570 downwards.
CAAAGGACCAGTGGGAAAGGGAGTCAGCTTCAGCAAACCCCAAACGCGGCCTCTGTTCCGCTGGGCGCCGCCATCTTCTGTGCGAAAGGGTGGGGCAAAAAGTGTGACAAGGGGGGCGGGACGATGAGCTCCGACCAATCCTGAGGAGCAACCGCAGGAAACATCGAGCACTCATTGGTCTGTTTGAACGGCGCCCGAACGTATTTACTTTCCAGAGGAAAGGGCGGAGACAGATTGAAGTCCCCGTCCCCTTGAGGCAGTGATTGGTCAGTTGACGGGCAGAAGTGGAATATGCCCTCCTCCTAGTCCCGCCCCCTAACGGAGCAGGCGTTCGGACTGGGCCAAACTCGGGAGCTGTTCTTGCTCCCCGCCGTCAGTCGGGAGCTTTTTAGGTGCGGTTGACGGTTACTGCCTCTGAGCTGGACTCTGGGATTTTACCGCCTCCACAGCCTCTTCAGACTCGCTGCCTCGTCCTCCTCTGTTCATTCATTCAGTCTATCATTTGTTGAGCGCCTGCAAATACATTGGGAATACAAAAAAAAAAAAAAAATGTTTAAGGGGGTGCCTGCTCTCAAGCCGTTCACAAGGAGAAACAGATGGTTACAGGGCTTTCCCAAGCTGCTATTCCAAACTGTCTCCTCTGGCGCCATCAGCTTTTCTAGGCATCTTTAGGAAATTACCTCATTGTCATTATGAAAAGGAGGCCACAGACAAGAAACATCTCACTCTCCTACACTAGCCCCTATTAATTTGTTTACCTGAACATTCCAGTTAGATATCTACACCTGGGAGGCTACGGGTTTCTCAACAAGTTATCCTTTCCTTTAATATTCAAAATATATTTGAGACCCCACCCCAAATGTATTGGGAAACCAAACCCTGTGTTGTCTACTAACACCAAGGATACTTGGCAGTCTTATCCTTCCCCTCGTCACCACTGCTTCAATTTCCTGCTTGTTTGAATGCTTCGTCTCCACTCTGGCCTGGACTCCTGAAAGGGTTTGTCCCCCTTCACCCACCCAGCCTCAAACACTACCTGAATGCCTCATTCCCCAAAGCACCACTAATATAAAGCTGAGGTCTGCAGGAAGCCTTCACTGAGATGTGGGGTCCCAACAGGGTTACTGCAGGTTACCCTTCAGGGCAGGTACTGCATTTTCTAAAACTCCACTGGTTTTGCCCCAGCCTCTCTCTCACACCTGTCAGGCCCCAACTTAATGTTTTCTCTGAGACATGTTTTTCCCTTCCTCTTCCTCTTGGGATTTCCCCTCCCTTTCTCTAGCCATCAGACTCCAACTTCCTATTTTCTTATTTGATTTTACAGAATAGTCTGTCTCTACCCCCACAAAATGCTAATCTCTCTAAACGAGGGAGAATAAATAAAGATTTGTTTTAGCCTCCTGCTCAGATCATGGTCTGTTGTGGTTATTGTTACTGATGTTTTTATTGTCCATGTGTGCATTTTTTTTTTAATGTTTATTGACTTTTTCAGGAGACAGAGAGTGAGCTGGGGAGGGGCAGAGAAAGAGGGAGACAGAATCGGAAGTAGGCTTCAGTCTCACTCAGGGCCCGACGTGGGGCTCGAACCTATGAACCATGAGATCATGACCTGAGCTGAAGTCGGCCACTTAACCAACTGAGCCACCCAGGCGCCCTATGTCCATCTGTGCTTTTTTTCCCCAATTTCAAATCTTGGAGAATACACCCACCTCCCCTTCAAGATATGTGATCTCCCCACCCATAACCTGTTCTCTTCAGAAATCTCACTTGTTCAGTGAACGCTATTGTGTTCCTAATCTATATTTCTGCAGCACTTGATACCAGTGACCACTTCCTCCATTCTTTTGTGGCCCCTTCCCTCTACATGATGATTTCCAATTCTGTGCCTTCAGCCTGAAGCTCTCTTGCAAAGTAGGTTCCAAGTGCTTCCGGGACATAGACCGTGCCTGAATATCACAATGGACTTCAAACTGAACATGTCCAAACTTGCTGTGTCTACACTGTGTGCAATTAACCAGCTAGCTTTCCACAGCAAGAAAGACCTTCCTGGAACTGGCAGGATCCTCTAAAACAGTATTTCCATTCATTTGGGACCAAAGCCTCCCCTCTGAGTGACTTGAGACTCGCCAAAGCCACTTCAAATGAGTTATAACCTTTGACTCAGCTGGCAACCCAGCTGTGGGCAGGCAGAGGTGACGTGTGGCCCAAATTCTTGTGACAAATGAATTGCTGTATTACAAAATGCTCTCCATTCTTCAGCTAGAAACAGCTGAAAATTACCGTGTGAACACAATGCAAAAGAAGTGCTGGGTTTTGGGGGCGCCTGGGTAGCTCAGCTGGTTAAGTGTCTGACTTCGGCTCAGGTCATGATCTTGTGGTTCGTGGGTTTGAGCCCTGTGTTCGCTCTGTGCTGACAGCTCAGAGCCTGGAGTCAGCTTCGGCTTCTGTGTCTCCCTCTCTCTCTGCCCCTCCCCTGCTCATACTCTGTCTCTCAAAAATAAACATTATATATATATATATATATATATATATATATATTAAAGAAGTGCTGGGCTTTGGTTAAGCCTTCGACTCGATTTCAGCTCAGGTCATGATCTCATGGTTTGCAAGTTCAAGCCCCACATTGGGCTCTGTGCTGGCAGTGCAGAGCCTGCTTGAGATTCTCTCCCCCTCTCTGCCCCTCCCAGCTCTCTCTCTCCCTCTCTCTCTCAATAATTAAAAAAAAAATAAACTAAAAAAAAAATCTTTTTAAAGAAGTGCTGGGCTTACACCACCCTGGAGAAGCCAAGGGGCTTCCTCATGCTGGGAGACTTTAAACCACTCCCCGTGAAGTAAGCATGGAAATGATGGTTTGATTTAGAGTCAAGTGGGATCTCTTACTGACTTGATAATGTTCCTTTTTCCTCCAGGACTGTGTTTCAGATAAGAGTGGGTTCAAACCCGCAGTTGCAAAGCGGGGGTCATCATCTGTTTGGAGGCTGGAGACAGGAGACTAGAGAGCTTTGGCGGTAAGATCTGACACCAGCTAACATTAAGGAGGAAGTTCAAATTGTTTACTAGCGTGAGTTGCAGTGATTCAGAAAATCAGCCAGATCTTGAGAAAACTTAATGCCTAGAGGACCTATGTATCCTTGTAGAATTTTAGGATGGAAGTTGTAGTGGAGTGAGCTAAAGTCCTCAGCCACCTGCCCCCAAGGGGCCTCCACGAGCAACAATTGGTTTCTGCTGCAGCACTAACCACAGGGTTTTTCTTTCACTAGGTGAGAGATGCTAGCTGAGATAATAAAAGGGGATTTTAGAGATGGGGGAAAACCATGAAAAGAATGTCCAGTTCAGGGGCCTTGGTTTAGAGTTGGATTTTTTCCCTTTTTTATTGAATTTTGCTTTTGACTTAAACAAATGATTTACAGTGTCCCAAAGTCCAAACTATATAAAAAGGTACATTCATAGGCTTGTTTTCCTTCTGCCCCCTACACCCTGTTCCCTCCCAGCACCAGCTAAGGGCCCCACAAATCACAAACATACCAAAAAATGTTTTCTTTGGTCAATCAGGATCCAGGGCTTGGCATTGGCACAGCAGAACTCATAACCCTAAACATCAGCTCTTAATGACACCATTTGGGCCCAGAGAAGCCCCTCCTTGCATCTCTGGGGTGACTGTGTCCAAAAGCCACAAACAAAACTCCTGAATTTTTATGTGGGAGAGGATTCGAACCGTTGAAATGCTTAGGTAAGAAAAGGAATACATTAATTAACGAGTCAAATCCTCTTGCTTTTCTTCTTGTTCCAATTTGTGGTTCCAGAAGTACTCAGAAACGAATGCAATGGCTGAGGAACATTTGTAATATCAACTCAGATTTTTTTAAATGTGTGTATATGTAAATCTAGATGAAACTTGCATGCATAATTAACTAGCTGTAGCTCTGTTTTAACAGAAGGAAAGGACTTGAAAAAACCACCTCGTAATTTTAGGCATTGATTTAAAAGATTGCTGAGGGCAAGTCAATGAAGATGGGACTGACATGGTTAATAAAGGTAAAGAGGAACAAGGTTCCAGAAGCATTTTTTGTGCCATGTTCCCTGTATGGCACATAGTTGAACTTGTTTCTAGACCTGGCCTCGATTGTGCTGATCATGATGGCATTCTTGGGAACGATAAAAAGATTTTATATACGATGTTTTGTGGTTCTGCCCAAAGATAAAACATCTTGGAAAACCACACATCACATTTGACCTTACTACCTCTCTGGGACACATGATGGGAACACAGGCTCAGTGCTGTTAAACAAGTAGATTCAGGGTGCCTGGGTGGCTCAGTTGGTTAAGTGTCCAACTCTTGATTTTAGCTCAGGTCATGATCTCACAGTTCTCAAGTTCAGGCCCCACCTGGGGCTCTGTGCTGACAGTGTGGAGCCTGCTTGGGATTCTTTCTCCCTCCCTCTGCACCACACCCCCACTCTCTCTCTCTCAAAAATAAACATTTAAAAATAATAGTAATTATATTGAAAAAAGTTTAACCAAAAAGATCTAAATCTATTTGACTATTTTACTTTGTTTGTTTACAATTGATGAGGCAACACTAATACATTATTATTATTAACTGAAGTCCATAGTTTCCATTAGTGTTGACTCTTCGTATGGGATTTGACAAATGTATGATGCCATATATATATATATATATATATATATATATATACCATTAAGTGTTATCTGGAATATTTTAATTGCCCTAAAAATCCCCGTGTTCCACCTATTCATCCTTTCCCTCCCTCTTCCCACCCCCAACCCCTGGCCATCACTAAATTTTTTCCCTCCTCTCCCCACCAACACTAATATTTTTTTAACTTTTTAAAAAAATTTAATTTATTGGGGCGCCTGGGTGGCTCAGTTGGTTGGGCGTCCGACTTCGGCTCAGGTCATGATTTCACAGTTCGTGGGTTCAAGCCCCGCATCGGGCTCTGTGCTGACTGCTAGCTCAGAGCCTGGAGCCTGTCTTTGGCTTCTGTGTCTCCCTCTCTCTCTGACCCTCCCCTGTTCATGGTGTCTCTCTCTCTCTCTCTCTCTCTCAAAAATAAATTTAAAAAAATTAATTTATTGTCAAATTGGTTTCCATACAACAGCCAGTGTTCATCCCAACTGCCCTCCTCAATGCCCGTCACCCACTTACCCTTCTCCCCCACCCCCCATCAACCCTCAGTTTGTTCTCAGTACTTCAGTTTGTTCTCAGTACTTAAGAGTCTCTTATGGTTTGCCTCCCTCCCTCTCTGTAACTTTTTCCCCCTTCCCCCTCCCCATGGTCGTCTGTTAAGTTTCTCAGGATCCACATATGAGTGAAAACATATGGTGTCTGTCTTTCTCTGACTGACTTATTTCACTTAGCATAATACCTTCCAGTTCCATCCACATTCTTGCAAATGGCCAGATTTCATTCTTTCTCATTGCCAAGTAGTATTCCATTGTATATATAAACCACATCTTCTTTATCCATTCGTCAGTTGATGGACATTTAGGCTCTTTCCATAATTTGGCTATTGTTGAAAGTGCTGCTATAAACATTGGGGTACATGTGCCCCTATGCATCAGCACTCCTGTATCCCTTGGGTAAATTCCTAGCAGTGCTATTGCTGGGTCATAAGGTAGTTCTATTTTTAATTTTTTGAGGAACCCTCACACTGTTTTCCAGAGCGGCTGCACCAGGTTGCATTCCCACCAGCAGTGTAAGAGGGTGCCCATTTCTCCACATCCTTGCCAGCATCTATATGTTCTCCTGATATGTTCATTTTAGCCACTCTGACCGGCGTGAGGTGGTATCTCAGTATGGTTTTGATTTGTATTTCCTTGATGATGAGTGATGTTGAACATCGTTTCATGTGTCTGTTGGCCACCTGGATGTATTCTTTGGAGAAGTGTCTATTCATGTCTTCTGCCCATTTCTTCACTGGGTTATTTGTTTTTCAGGTGTGGAGTTTGGTGAGTTCTGTATAGATTTTGGATACTAACCCTTTATCTGATATGTCATTTGCAAATATCTTTTCCCATTCTGTCAGTTGCCTTTTAGTTTTGTTGATTGTTTCCTTTGCAGTGCAGAAGCTTTTAATCTTGATGAGATCCCAATAGTGCATTTTTGCTTTTGTTTCCCTTGCCTTTGGAGACATGTCGAGTAAGAAATTGCTGCGACTGAGGTCAAAGAGGTTGTTTCCTGCTTTCTCCTCTAGGGTTTTGATGGTTTCCTGTCTCAAATTTAGGTCCTACATCCATTTTGAGTTTATTTTTGTGTACGGTACAAGAAAGTGGTCTAGTTTTATTCTTCTGCATGTTGCTGTCCAGTTCTCCCAGTATCATTTGTTAAAGAGACTGTCTTTTTCCATTGGATATTCTTTCCTGCTTTATCAAAAATTAGTTGGCCATACATTTGTGGGTCCAATTCTGGGTTCTCTATTCTGTTCCGTTGGTCTATGTGTCTGTTTTTGTGCCAATACCATACTGTCTTGATGATGACAGCTTTGTAGTAGAGGCTAAAGTCTGGGTTTGTGATGCCTTCTGTTTTGGTTTTCTTCTTCAATATTACTTTGGCTCTTCGGGGTCTTTTGTGGTTCCATACAAATTTTAGGATTGTTTGTTCTAGCTTTGAGAAGAATGCTGGTGCAATTTTGATTGGGATTGCATCGAATGTGTAGATTGCTTTGGGTAGTACTGACATTTTAACAATATTTATTCTTCCAATTCATGAGCATGTTTTTCCATTTCTTTGTGTCTTCTTCAATTTCCTTCATAAGATTTCTATAGTTTTCAGCATACAGATCTTTTACATCTTTGGTTAGGTTTATTCCTATGTATTTTATTGTTCTTGGTGCAATTGTGAATGGAATCAGCATCTTTCTTGGTGCAATTGTGAATGGAATCAGCATCTTTCTGTTGCTTCATTATTGGTGTATAAAAATGCAGCCAATTTCTGTACATTGATTTTGTACTTTGCAGCTTTGCTGATTTCATGTATCAGTTCTAGCAGACTTTTGGTGGAGTCTGTCAGGTTTTCCACGTAGAGTATCATGTCTGTGAAAAGTGAAAGTTTGACTTCATCTTTGCCAATTTTGATGCCTTTTATTTCCTTTTGTCGTCTGATTGCTGATGCTAGGACTTCCAACACAGTGTTAAACAACAGTGGTGAGAGTGGACATCCCTGTCGTGTTCCTGATCTCAGGGGGAAAGCTCTCAGTTTTTCCCCATTGAGAATGATATTAGCTGTGGTCTTTTCATAAATGGCTTTTATGATGTTTAAGTATGTTCCTTCTATCCTGACTTTCTCAAGGCTTTTTATTAAGAAAGATGCCATATTTTGTCAAATGCTTTTTCTGCATCTATTGACAGATCATATGGTTCTTATCTTTTCTTTTATTAATGTGATGTATCACGTTGATGGATTTGCAAATATTGAACCAGCCCTGCAGCCCAGGAATGAATCCCACTTGATCATGGTGAATAATTCTTTTTATATGCTGTTGAATTCGATTCGCTAGTATCTTGTTGAGAATTGTTGCGTCCATATTCATCAGGGACATTGGCCTGTAGTTCTCTTTTTTTTTGCCGGGTCTCTGTCTGGTTTGGGAATCAAAATAATGCTGGCTTCCTAGAATGAGTCCGGAAGTTTTCCTTCCATTTCTATTTTTTGGAACAGCTGGTGAAGGATAGGTATTAACTCTGCTTTAAATGTCTGGTATAATTCCCTGGGGAAGCCATCTGGTCCAGGACTCTTATTTTTTGGGAGATTTTTGATAACTGATTCAATTTCTTCACTAGTTATGGCTCTGTTCAGATTTTCTATTTCTTCCCATTTGAGTTTTGGTAGTGTGTGGGTGTTTAAGAATTTGTCTATTTCTTCTACGTTGTCCAGTTTGTTGGCATTTAATTTTTCATAGTATTCCTTGATAATTGCTTGTATTTCTGAGGGATTTGTTGTAATAAATCCATTTTGATTCGTGATTTTATCTATTTGGGTCCTCTCTCTTTTCTTTTTGAGAAACCTAGCTAGAAGTTTATCAGTTTTGTTTATTTTTTCAAAAAACCAACTCTTGGTTTCATTGATCTGTTCTACTATTTTTTGGAATCTATATTGTTTATTTCTGCTCTAATATTTATTATTTCTCTTCTGCTGCTGTGTTTTGGGTGCCTTTGCTGTCTGCTTCTAGTTCCTTTAGGTGTGCTGTTAGATTTTGTATTTGAGATTTTTCTTGTTTCTTGAGATAGGCCTGGATTGCAATGTATTTTCCTCTTAGTACTGCCTTTGCTGCATCCCAAAGGGTTTGGATTGTTGCATTCTCATTTTCATTTGTTTCCATATAGTTTTTAATTTCTTTTCTAATTGCCTGGTTGACCCATTCATTCTTTAGTAGGATGTTCTTTAACCTCCATGCTGTTGGAGGTTTTCCAGACTTTTTCCTGTGGTTGATTTCAAGTTTCATATCATTGTGCATGGTATGATCTCAATTCTTTTATATTTACTGACGGCTGCTTTGTGACCCAGTATGTGATCTATCTTGGAGAATGTACCATGTGCACTCGAGAAGAAAGTATATCCCACTGCTTTGGGATGTAGAGTTCTAAATATATCTGTCAAGTACATCTGGTCCAATGTATCATTCAGTGCCATTGTTTCTTTACTGATTCTCTGTCTAGATGATCTGTGCATTGCTGTAAGTGCAGTATAACAACTACCACATTTTAATCCATAAGATTACTTATGTTTGTGATTAATTATTTTATATATTCGGGTGCTTCCAAATTCGGTGCATAGACATTTATAATTGTTAGCTCTTCCTGATGGATAGACCTTGTAATTATTATATAATGCCCTTCTTTGTCTCTTGTTACAGCCTTTAATTTAAACTCTAGTTTGTCTGATATAAGTATGACTACTCCAGCTTTCTTCTGACTTCCAGTAGCATGATAGATAGTTCTCCATCCCCTCACTTTCAATCTGAAGGTGTCCTCAGGTCTAAAATGAGTCTCCTGTAGACAGCAAATAGATGGGTTTTGGTTTTTTTATGCATTCTGATACCCTATGTTTTTGATTGGAGCATTTAGTCCATTTATATACAGTGTTATTATTGAAAAATATGGGTTTGGAGTCATTGTGTTCTCTGTAGGTTTAATGCTTTTAGTACTGTCTCTGGTACTTTGTGGTCCTTGCAACATTTCACTCATAGAATCCCCCTAGGATCTCTTGTAGGGCTGGTTTAGTGGTGATGAATTCCTTCAGTTTTTGTTTAGGAAAACTTTTTCTCTCCTTCTATTCTGAATGACACGCTTGCTGGCTAAAGGATTCTTGGCTGCATATTTTTCCTGTTCATCACATTGAAGATTTCCTTTCATTCCTTTCTGGCCTGCCAAGTTTCAGTAGATAGATCTGCTACCACCCTTATGTCTACCTTTATATGTTAAGTCCCGTTTATCCCTAGCTTCTTTCAGAATTCTCTCCTATCCTTGTATTTTGCCAGTTTCACTATGATATGTTGTGCAGAAGATTGATTCATATTACGTCTGAGGGGAGTTCTCTGTGTCTCTTGGATTTCAATGTCTGTTTCCTTCCCCAGACTGGGGAAGTTCTCAGCTATGATTTGTTCAAGTACACCTTCAGCCCCTTTCTCTCTCTCCTTCTTCTGGAATTCCTACCATATGGATATTGTTCCATTTGATTGCATCACTAAGTTCTCTAATTCTCCCTTTGCCATCCTGGATTTTTTTATCTCTCTTTTTCTCACTTTCCTCTTTTTCCATAATTTTATCTTCTAATTCACCTATTCTCCCTTCTGCCTCTTCAATCTGCACTTTGGCTGCCTCCATTTTATTTTGCACCTCATTTATAACATTTTTTAAATTCATCATGACTGTTTTTAAGATCCTTGATCACTGCAGCAATAGAGTCTCTGCTGTCTTCTATGCTTTTTTCAAGCCCAGCAATTAATATTATGACTATTATTCTAAATTCTTGTTCAGTTATGTTGCTTATATCTGTTTTGATCAATTCTTTAGCTATCACTTCTTCCTGGAATTTCTTTTGAGGAGAATTCTTCCGTTTCATCATTTTGGCTAGTTTTCTGTCCCTTATGAGTTTTATAAGCTTGTTATGTGCTCTTCACCTGCAAGCACTGCTATATTAAAGGGGGGGTGGTCATACACTCTCCAGGGCCTGGCCATTCAGGAGGTGTTTTTTGGAGAGTGTTACTTGCTCTCTCTTGTTGTGCCTTTGATTATTGTATTTCCCTACTCATAGTAATGTTTTGAACCCTCCACCAGGTGGCTTTGATTTGTTCCTTGAAGTAGCCCTGGAAAGGAAAACAAACAGACAAACAGGAAACAAAAACATGCAAACATACAAACAAATAAAACAAACAAACACAAAAAGCAAAAAACAATCCAAAAGCAAAAACCAGAAACACCAGTTACAACTAAAGAACAGGGTGGAGGCGGTGCTGATGGAAGAGCACATACAAAGAGAGAAATGACAGGGGCAGGGAAAAAGAAAAAATGAACATTGACCAGGCAGAGAGACTAAAAGGCTTAATCCAGAGAGAGAGAAAGGCAAATAGGGAAGGAGGCAAGGAAAAAGAAATGAAGATAAAGTTACCCAGACAGAGAAACTATATGGCCTGATTATTCCAAAGAGAGAGAAAGGAAAGGAAAGAGGGAGGTGTAGAACACATATCAAGAGAATGGATTAAATATGTCTGTTTAAGCAAACCAATAACCAGAGTATCCAGACTAGAGGAGGGAAGAGATAAGAAGGAGAAAAGAGAGAATATATTTAAATAACAAAAATTATCCTAGTATTAATCCAGGCAATGCCACAGCGCTGGTCTGGAGGAGGGGCCATCTGTTTCCATAGCGCCTATCCAGCTCCAATAGATAAGCGGCTACCCTGAGTGGAGGGGCGTGGTTTGGTGTAGGCGGGTCCGGCCTCCACTGTGGGCCGTGCGGCCAATCCCTGAGGCCTGGCCTTGGTGGTTATGGGAAGAAAAATGGTGACCTCCAGTCTCTTCTCCACAGACCGGTGGACTCTGTTGGAGCAGTCTTCAATGTGCTACAGGTGCAGACGGGACGGTCTTTCTCGGTCCCCTGACTCCCATGCCCCGGAGCTTGGCTGGGATTTAAATTTCTGCTCCTTGCACCCCGAAGCGCCTCTCTATGCTGGCCGATATGTGGTCCAGGCTGGTTTTGTCCTGTGCCGCAGCACTTCAGGGGAGGGGACCGGTTTCTCCTAATGCAGACTGCACCCCTGACCTGCCACTGAACCCGGAGGTGGCTCCCCTCCTCCCCAGGTGCGTGAACAGGGCAGCTGGCCCCAGTGCAAAGAAAGCCCTGCAGTTAGAGATGGGATGATGTGATGCCTCTCCATCCCTGTCCGAGGTTTTTCTCTTGTCCAGATATAGTCCTACATTTCTCCAGCCGCTGTCTCTTCCCTTTGTCTCTCTGCAGAAGGGGATCTCTCCCCTCTGTGCCCACGTGGCACGTTATCTCCCTGAGTTCGCAGTCACCCACCTATGACCCATTGGGTTGTCCCAGTTTCTCCCTGGTAGACTCAGTCTCTTTTCCTCCCAGACCCTGGGGTTCAAAGTCTTTTGGCTTCAGCCCTTCTTTGTTTGAGAGACTTGGGAAGTACGGATCCCCCTACTTCTCTGCCATGTTGGCCTCTTTCCTTTTTTAACTTAAAAACAATTTTTATATATTTGTTTTGAGAGAGAGAGAGAGAGAGAGAGAGAGAGAGTGTGTGCACGCACGCTAGTGGGGGAGGGGCAAAGAGAGAAGGAGAGAGAGAATCCCAAGCAGGCTCCATGCTGTCAGTGCAGAGGCCGATGCAGGGCTCAAACTCACCAATTCGTGAGATCACGACCTGACCCTAAATCAAGAGTCTGTGCTTAACCAACTGAACCACCTAAACCCCACCAAACCCCACCATCACCAATATTTTTATTGTCTCCATAATTTTACCTTTGACAGAATGTCATGTCATTAGAATCTTATAATATATAGCCTTTTCAAATTAGCATCTTTCACTTAACAATATATATTTAGGGTTCTTCCATGTCTTTTTGTGACTTGATAGCTCATTTCTTTTTATCCCTTACCTACCAGTTTGTTTATCCATTGTCCTGTTGAAGAACATCTTGGTTGCTTCAAGTTTTGGTAATTGCGAATACAGCTGCTGTAAACATTGATGCGCAGGTTTTTGTGTGGACGTAAGTTTTCAGCTCATTTGGGTAAATACAAAGAAGAACGATTGCTTGATTGTTTGGTAAAGAGTATGTTTAGCTTTGTAAGAAACTGCTAAACTATCTTACAAAGTGGCTGTACCATTTTGCATTCCGATCAGCACTGAATGAGATCTCTTGGTGCTCCATAGCCTCGCCAGCATTTGGTGTTATCAGTGTTTGGAAATTTAGGCATTCTAATTGATGTGTAGTAGCACCTCGTTGTTGTTGTTTTTATTTTTTTAATGTTTATTTATTTTTGAGAGAGAGATCTAGACACAAACCTTGCATGTTTCATGCACGGAGTGTGAGGGGGAAGGGGCAGACAGAGAGGGAGACACAGAATCCGAAGCAGGATCCAGGCTGTACGCTATCAGCATAGAGCCTAATGTAGGGCTTGAACTTACAAACTGTGAGATCATGACCTGAGCCAAAGTAACCAACTGAGCCACCGGGGTGGGAGGTGGGGTGCACTTTGTTGTTTTAATTTGCAATTCCCCAATGACAACAGATGTTGACATCTTTTCATATGGGTATTTGCTATCTGTGTATCTTCTCTGATGAGGTGTCTGTTAAGGTCTTTGGCCCATTTTTTAAGTGGGTTGTTTTCTATTGTTGAGTTTTAAAAGTTTTTTTTTTATATATTTTAGATGCCAGTTCTTTTTTTTTTTAATGTTTATTTATTTTTGAGAGAGACAGACAGACAGACCGACCGACAGACAGAATGTGAGCAGGAGAGGGGCAGAGAGAGAGGGAGACCCAGAATCTGAAGCAGGTTCCAGGCTCTGAGCTGTCAGCACAGAGCCCTATTTTGGCTTGAACTCAAGAACTTAACCGACTGAGCAACCCAGGGGCTCCATTAGATGCCAGTTCTTTATCAGACACATGTTTTGCAAATATTTTCTTCCAGTCTGGGGTTTAGCTCTTCAGTCTCTCAACAGTGCCTTCCACAAAACAGGAGTTTTTAATTTTAACAAGGCCAATTTCTCAATTTTCCCTTTCATAGTCATACCAAACCCAAGATCACTTGGATTTTCTCCTATGTTATCTAGTAGTTTTAAAGTTTTGCATTTTACATTTAGGTCTATGAGATTAATTTTTGTGAAACATGCAAGGTTTGTGTCTAGATCAGTGCTTTTGCATGTGACTGTCTAGTAGTTGTTTGACTTCCCAAAGGAGTAAATAACCTCTTTTAAATTCTAAAATACTTTCTAGGGGTGCCTGGGCGGCTCAGATGGTTAAGAGACCGACTTCAGCTCAGGTCATGATCTCACGGTTTGTGGCTTCAAGCCCCGCGTCGGGCTCTGTGCTGACAGTTCAGAGCCTGGAGCCTGCTTCAGATTCTGTGTCTCCCTCTCTCTCTGTCCTTCCGCCACTCATGCTCTGTTTCTCTCTGTCTCAATAATAAATAAACATACAAAAAATTTTTTTAATTCTAAAATATTTTATAAATCTAAAGGAGCTCTATTCTAATAAACTTGTAAGGAAACAAACTTGACAAAACACTCTGTTAGCAAAGTTCTGGGGATACAGGCACTCTCATACATTGCTCGTAGGAAAGCAAGATGCTACCAAGCCAATGGGGAGGAGAGCAGTATCTACGATATCTACATGTGCATTATTACAAAGCCACAATAATCAAGACAGGGTGGTAATGTCATAAGACAGAAATTTGTATAGACCAATGAAGAGAGAGCCCATAAATAAACTCTTGCATACTATGGTCATATGATCTTCAACAAGAGGGCTAAAACATTCCATGGGGAAAAAGACAGTCTTTTCAACAAACGATGGTGGGAAAACTGGATATCCACATGCAAAAGCATGAATTTAGACCCTTATTTTACACCTTTACAAAAATTAACCCAAAATGGAATAAAGACCTAAACATAAGACCCAAACCTATGAAATTGCTAGGAGAAAACATAGATGAAAAGTTTCATGACATTGAACTTGGCAGTGACTTCTTGGATCTGACATGAAAGGCATAAACAAAAAAGAAAAATTAAACAAATTGGACTACATCAAACATGGAGGCTCTTATGCATCAAGCAATGCAATCAACAGAGTAGGGAGCACAGTCTACCAAGAAGGGGACAGTATTTCCAGGTCATGTATCTAATGGGGGTTGGTGTCTGGAGAGCTCCTCCCAGTCAATAGCAGAAAATCACATAGAGGAGGATTGTGTGGGAGACTTGAAAGGACATTTCTCCAAGGATGATGTACATTTGGCTGGCAGGTATATGGGGGGATGCTTGGCATCTCTGGTCATCAGAGAGATTACAAGTAGGGCTGAGGTGGGATGTCACCTTCTACCCAATGGGATGGCTACTATGAAGAAAACGGAAAATAGCAGGTGTTGGCAAGGATATGGAGAGGTTGAAGCCCTTGTGCACTGTTAGTGGGATTGTGGAGTGGTGCAGCACTATAGAAAACAGTATGGAGTTTCCTCGAAAAATTCAAAATAGAACTACCCTATGATTCAGCAACCCCACTTCTGGGAACACATGCAAAAGAATTGAAAGCAGGGTCTCAAAGAGATATTGGCACATCCATGGTCATAGCAGCACTACTCACAACAGCCAAGAGGTGGAAGCATCCCAAGTGTCTGTTGACAAAAAAACTGTACAAACAAAATGTGGTCTACACATACAATGGAATATCATTCAATCATAAAAACAATGAAATCCTGATACATGCTATAGCATGAAAGAAACATGAAAACATTATGCTAAATGAGAAAAGCCAATCACAAAAGGATGATACTGGGGACACCTGGGTGGCTCAGTCAGTTAAGCATCCGACTCTTGACTTGGGCACAGGTCATGATATCACGGTTCATGGGTTCAAGTCCCATGTCAGGCTCTGTGCCTGCTTGGGATTCTCTGTCTCCTCGTTCTCTGCCCCCCCCCAACTTGTTCTCTCTCTCTCTCTCTCTCTCTCTCTCTCTCTCTCTCTCTCAAAGAAAAAGGATGAATACTGTATGATTCCACTTATATAGGTATCTAAAGCAGTCACATTTATAGAAACAGAAAGTAGAAGTACTGAAGCCAAAGGGGGAGAGGGAAAGGGGAAGTTTTTGTTTAATGGATATAAAGCTTCAGTTTTTCAAGACAAAAAGAGTTCTGGAGATCTATTTCACAACAGGATATACTTAGCCCTACTGAACTATACTTAAAAATGGTTAAGATGGAAGATTTCATGTTACGTGTGTGTGTTTTTTACCATAATTAAAAACAGAAAACAAAGCAAAAAATCCTACATATGCATTTACCCTTTGACCCAGCAATCCACTTCCATGAGTTTACTGTTAAGACAATTTCTTTATTTTTATTTTATTTTATTTTATTTTATTTTATTTTATTTTATTTTATTTTATTTTTTGAGAGAGAGGGAGCGCACGCAAGTTGGGGAAGGGCAGAGGGAGATGGAGAGAGAGAATCTCAAGCAGGATCCACACCTGGTGCAGAGCCCAACGTGGGACTCGATCTCACGACCCTAAGATCATGACCTGAGCCAAAATCAAGAGTCAGATGCTTAACTGACTGAGGCACCCAGGTGCCCCGGACACTTTGAACAAAGTAAAAATTTATTGTAACAGTATCTGTAATTGCAAAATAACGGAAATTATCCAAAAGTCCAAACGGGAGATTGTTTGACAAAACTGTGGTAGGTAAATCCAATGGCATGCAATGCAGATGTTTAAAAAGGGGGGAGGGGAGCATCTGGCTGGCTCAGTAGAACATGCAACTTTTTTTAAATTTATTTTTTATTTTTTAAAATTTATTTATTGTTTAATTTACATCCAAGTTAGTTAGCATATAGTGCAACAATGATTTCAGGAGTAGATTCCTTAATGCCCCTCACCCGTTTAACCCATCTCCCCTGCCACAACCCCTCCAACAACCGTCTGTTTGTTCTCTATATTTAAGAGTCTCTTATGTTTTGTCCCCCTCCCTGTTTTTGTATTCTTTTTGCTTCCCTTCCCTTATGTTCACATGTTTAGTATCTTAAAGTCCTCATATGAGTGAAGTCATATGATACTTGTCTTTCTCTGACTGACTAATTTCACTTAACATAATACCCTCTAGTTACATCCACATAGTTGAAAATGGCAAGATTTCATTCTTTTTGATTGACGAGTGATACTCTATTGTATGTATATACCACATCATCTTTATCCATTCATCAATCGATGGACATTTGAGCTCTTTCCATACTTTGGCTATTGTCAATAGTGCTGCTCTAAACCTTGGGGTACGTGTGCCCCTTCAAAACAGCACACCTGTATCTCTTGGGTAAATACCTAATAGTGCAATTGCTGGGTCATAGGGTAGTTCTATTTTTAATTTTCTGAGGAAGCTCCATACTGTTTTCCAGAGTGGCTGCACCAGTTTGCATTCTCACCAGCAGTGCCAAAAAGATCCTCTTTCTCCACATCTTCGCCAACATCTGTTGTTGCCTGAATTGTTAATGTCAGCCATTCTGACAGGTGTGAGGTGGTATCTCATTGTGGTTTTGATTTGTCTTTCCCTGATGATGAGTGATGTTGAGCATTTTTTCATGTGTCTGTTCACCATCTGGATGTCTTCTTTGGAGAAGTGTCTATTCATGTCTTTTGCCCATTTCTTCACTGGATTATTTGTTTTTTGGGTGTTGAGCTTGATAGGTTCTTTATAGATTTTGGATACTAACCCTTTATCTGATATGTCATTTGCAAATATCTTCTCCCATTCTGTCAGTTGTCTTTTAGTTTTGCTGATTATTTCCTTCGCTGTGCAGGAGGTTTTTTATTTTGATGAGGTCCCAATAGTTCATTTTTGCTTTTGTTTCCCTTGCCTCTGGAGACGTGTTGAGTAAGAAGTTGCTGCAGCCAAGGTCAAAGAGGTTTTTGCCTGCTTTCTCCTCTAGGATTTTGATGGCTTCCTGTCTTATGTTTAGGTCTTTTGTCCATTTTAAGTTTATTTTTGTGTATGGTGTAAGAAAGTGGTCCAGGTTACATGTTGCTTTCCAGTTTTCCCAGGACCATTTGCTGAAGAGACTGTCTTTATTCCATTGGATATTCTTTCCTGCTTTGTCAAAAATTAGTTGGCCATACGTTTGTGGGTCCATTTCTGGGTTCTCTATTCTGTACCGTTGATCTGAGTGTCTGTTTTTGTGCCAGTACCATACTGTCTTGATGATTACAGCTTTGTAATAGAGCTTGAAGTCCAGGATTGTGATATCTCCAGCTTTGGTTTTCTTTTTCAAAATTGTTTTGGATATCCGGGGTCTTTTCTGGTTCCATACAAATTTTAGGATTGATTATTCTAGCTCTGTGAAGAATACTGGTGTTATTTTGATAGGGATTGCAAGCATGCAACTCTTGATCTCAGGGTCATGAGTTCAAGCCCCATGTCGGGCATGGAGCCTACTTAAAAAAAAAAAAAGGAATAAGGAAGATCTATATAATTTAGAGTGATTTCAGCTTACAAGTGAAAAAAAAAACAAAGTACAAAATGTTACAGTATGATACCTTTTGTGTAAGAAAGGGGGAAATAAGGAAACATATATCTGCTTATTTTTGAAAAAAATAAAAAAATAGAAAGGTTAAACTAGAAAAATAATAAAGTAAGGTAGAAGAATGGAATGGAAGGGGAGGGGGTGTCACTTCCCTGAGTATACTTTTTGTGTAATTTTGACTTTTGGAAGCATGCTAATGCTCTACACATTTAAAAAATTAAATTAAATCAATAAAAATGAGAACAGAAATATCCTAAACTGAATGCAAACAGAAACAAATGAACCCAACTGTATTTCATATGAATAATATAACCATCCAGAAAGGAGAGGAGTAAGAACTAACTCTATACCCTCAGCCTGGGGGGGGGGGGAGAAGAACTCTTGAACTATTTTTATTAGCTTCACTTTTTGTAGTGGTATGGATGTAGTAATTCTGAAATATTGTTGGGAGCCAGAGTTCTTTGGAAGAAGGGAGACATAAATATGGAATGCAGGAAAGCAAGGTAGAACCCCATGGAGTTGGATCAGAATTAGAAGTCACCAGTGTGGGGGCACCTGGGTGGCTCACTCGGTTGAGTGTCCGACTTCGGCTCAGGTCATGATCTCACAGACCGTGGGTTCGAGCCCCGTATAGGGCTCTGTGCTGACAGCTCAGAGCCTGGAGCCTGTCTTCGGATTCTGTGTCTCCCTCTCTCTCTGACCCTTCCCTGTTCACGTTGTCTCTCTTAAAAGGAAAAAAGTCACCAGTATGAACTCATGCTTCCCTATATATACATACATATATATACATAATACATATTAGATTAGATAGCTATTATATATAATAGATATTAGACTAGATGTATTATATATGAATTATTTTATATATAGGTTTTTATATATGTATTATATAAGTCATATGTATATGATACCTACATATTTTCCCCCAGCTCTGTCCACTGAAAGGATGGAGAAATAGTAACACCCCCATAGCAAGGGGCACAACTAATGCCCAGATCTTGGTTTCTATCTACCATTCCCCACTAAAAGGAATTGAGGTTCCTTGAAAAATGGTTGATTACAGGGCTGGGGCAGAGAAGGTACAAGGTAAACTTGGTGTGCCAGAAAGAAAGCAGTGCCAAAAATTATGGTGTATGGGGGCCGAGGGGTGGTGTCAAAGAACACAAGAGCCAGATCAAAGGTGGCCAAACTTGGGCTAATTTCGGCATCCAAATAAATAAGTAATGGAATAAAACCCATTGAATAAAATAGGAATCCATGAGTCCAAGCTGATACGCTAGATAAATAAATGAGAAAGGAGAGCTCTTCTCTGAAATGTTATGCTGACTGATACACAAGGAGAGAGAGGCTGAAGGTAGAAAATCACCATTTCAAAACTGTCATAGTGAAAATTGAAAATTGTTCAGGCCAGAACCGCCAAAGGATATTAACGTGCAGGTTACGTATGTAGTATTCCAGCCTGGGTGTATAACCATAATTTAAGCACCAGGATACATCGGACCAATCCAAATTGACAGATAGGAAGGACAAAGTCTGGAGAATCACTGCAGATGAAAGAACAATGAGGCCTGAGGACTAAATGCAATAGAGAGTTCTGAACCGCATCCTGGAGCGGAAACACAATTGCTTGCAATGGACATTATTCAGACTCTTGTCAAACTGGAATATGGATTATAGATTAGACATGTCTTGTATCAACTTAAATCTTTTAAATTTGATAACTGTCCTGTGGTTATATAAGAAAATAGCCTTCTTGGGGTGCCTGGCTGGCTCAGTAGGAGGAGCATGTGACTCGCTCTCAGGGTCGTTGAGTTCAAGCCCCATGATGGGTGAGAGATTGTTTAAAAATAAATAAGCTTAAAAAAAAAGAGAGAGAGAATAGCCTTCATAGGAAATACTTAAGTATTCAGTGATCTTTGAATTCAGGGACCTCAGGGCATGATGTATGCAATCTACTCTCATGATTCATAAGAAAAATAATTGTACATATGCATATACACTGTACCAAATACAATTTTAAATTAAAAATTTCTGTGGCTGGGGCATCTGAAGTCGGTTAAATGTCCAACTCTTGATACCACCTCAGATAATGATCTCACAGTTCGTGGGACTGAGCTCTGTGTCAGGTTCTGCACTGACAGTTTGGAGCCTGCTTGGGATTCTCTCTCCCCCTCTCTCTCTGCCCCTCCTCCACTTGTGCTCATTCTCTCTCTCTCTCTCTCTCTCTCTCTGTCTCTCTCTCAGAATAAGTAAATAAACATTTAAAAAATTAAAAACAAATTTCTGGGGCACTTGGCTAGCTCAGTAGGTAGAGTGTGCAACTATTGATCTCTGGTTGTGACTTCAAGCCCCATATTGGGTGTAGAGATTACTAAAAAAAAAAAAAAAACAACAACAAAGAAACAAAGATTATTAAAAATTTTAGCTTAGAGGGGCACCTGGGTGGCTCAGTCAGTTAGGTATCCAACTTTGGCTCAGGTCATGATCTCATGGTTTGTGAGTTCAAGCCCCACATCAGGCTCTCTGCTGTCAGCTGAGAGCCTGCTTCTGATCCTCTCTCTCCCTCTCTCTCTGCCCCTCCCCCATGCGCTCTGTCTCTCCCTCTCTCTCTCAAAAATAAACATTAAACTAAAAAATTTTTAATTTAGAAAATTAAAAAGTGAAAAATGTGATAAAATGTTAATACCCTGTGACACTAAGTAAAGAGTATACAGACTCTCATCCTCTGCTATCCTTGCAACTTTCTGAATGTATGACATTATTTCAAAATAAAGTGAAATATATACATGTGGAAACTAAAACAATGAAATAAAAAAATGTTTGCATGACCATAAAGGAAAAGATTCACATGCAAATATTCCCCAAACCAATGTCTATACAGAGACTTCTGGGCAAGATCAAATTACAATCTCAACTATAGAGAGATTTGAAGAAATATAGCAACATATTGCTCTTTGGAGTTTTTTTTTTTTTCAATTTTTTTCAATGTGTATTTATTTTTGAGAAAGAGAGAGAAAGCATTCGAGGGAGGGGGATGGGCAGAGAGAGGGGGAAAGAGAGGATCCCAAGCAGGTTCTGCACTGTCAGCACAGAGCCCGATGCGGGGCTCCAACTCACAAAACATGAGATCATGACCTGAGCTGAAGTCAGACGTTTAAGCAACTGAGTCACCCAGGCGCCCCTCAGAGTTTTCTTTAGAATATCTCAGCCTTGAAGAATTAAAACAAAAACAAAACAGTGAAATAATACAGCACAGGGAATAGTCAATGGTACTATAACACCATTGCACGGTGACAGATGGCAGCTACGTTTGTGAGCACAGCATATGTAGAAAGTTATCAGATCACTATGTTGTGCACATGGTACTAATGTAACACTGTGTGTCGGCTAGAATGGAGTCGCATAAAAAATTTTGAAGTGAAATAAAATAAAATTCTGAGGAAAAAATGTTTGAAAACATTAAATAAGTAAAACAAGAAACACCAAGCAGATCTAGATGTTGCTCTAAGAGATGGTAAAAATTGCAATATAGATGAGAAAGAGTTATATGATGAAAAAAATACTTCTGGGATTGGGGCCCCTGGGTGGCTCAGTTGGTGAAGCGTCCGACTTCAGCTCAGGTCATGATCTCATGGTTTGTGAGTTCGATCCCCGCATCAGGCTCTGTGCTGACAGTTCAGAGCCTGGAGCTGCGTCACATTCTGTGTCTCCCTCTCTCTCTGCCCTTCCCCTGCTCTCTCTCTCTGTCTCTCGCTCTGTCTCTCTCTCAAAAATAAATAAACATTAAAAAAAATTTTAAATAAACATTTTCTGGGATAAAATATGTATTATATGTAACTCCCGTATAATGTTTGAACATGACGTAAAATTTATGAGCCAATTCTGAATCAAAGCACTGGTTTAAAAATATTAGGAATAATTTCAGTTTGGAGCAAAGCTTCTCTAAATTGGAAGTAATTTTTTTAAACATCTAAGAACAACAGTAATTCAAGAAAGGTCAATTAATTTAGCATTATTGGCAACAGAATATGCATTATGAGAACCTTTTTATTATAACAACACAATTAGGGATTTTGCCAAAATTAAGGCAAGAAACATTACTTTAATGGGGTAAATATATAATCATTTATGAGTTGTATATGACTGTACTATTCCATCCAAACATTGCAGGCCCATCGTGAGAATACCCAGGCCTGTGCAGTGATAATTAAGTTAATTTATGGGGCGCCTGGCTAGCGCAGTCATAGCTAGCCTTGACTCTTGAATTCAGGGTTGTGAGTTTGAGTTCCACTTTGGGTGTAGAGGTTACCTAAAAATAAAATCTTTGGGAGGTGCCTGGGTGGCTCAATTGGTTAAGCATTTGACTTCTGCTCAAGTCATGATCTCATAGTTGGTGAGTTCGAGACCCACATCAGGCTCTCTGCTGTCAGCCCAAAGCCCGATTTGGATCCTCTGTCTCCCTCTCTCTCTCTGCACCTCCCCCTCGCATACTCTCCCTCTCTCCCTCCCTCCCTCTCTCTCTCTCTCAAAAAAAAAAAAAAAACTTTAAAAATATTTATAAAAAATAAAATCTTTGGGGTACCTGGGTGGCTCAGTGGGTTGAATGTCCAGCTCTTGATTTCAGCTCAGGTCATGATCCCAGGGTCGAGGAATCAAGCCCTGCCTCAGGCTCCACGCTGAGTGCCGAGCCTGCTGGGGATTCCCTCTCTCCCTCCCTCTGCCCATCTCCCCCACTTGCTCTATCTAAAATAAATTAAGGGGCGTCTGGGTGGCTCAGCTGGTTAAGTGTCTAACTCTTGGTTTCTGCCCAGGTCATGATCTCACGGTTCATGGGGTTGAGCCCCCACATCGGACTCTGTACTGACAGTGCAGAGCCTGCTTGGGATTCTCTCTTTCTCCCTCTCTCTCTGCCCCTCCTGCACACGCTCTCTCTCTCTCTCTCTCTCTCTCTCTCTCAAAATAAAGAAAGAAACTTAAAAAAATAAATTTAAAAAGGAAAAAAATCTTTTCTTTTTTTAGAGAGAGGGCACAAGTGAGCAAGGGGCATAAAGAGAGAGAGAGAGAGAGAGAGGGAGAGAAGCAGGGCTCGAGCTTACCCGATGTGGGACTTGAACTCACGAACTTTGAGAATATGACCTGAGCTGAAGTCAGATGCTTGACGACTCCACCCAGGCACCCCCCCCCCTCAAAATCTGGATGTACACCAGTCAGCAGATGCCTCCAAGCTCAAGGCATTCACAAGACACCCTGTTGCTCTAGATAATTTACCAAAGTTTACAAATCCTCTATAATCTGGCCTCATCCCTCACTAAACTCATCCTTCTCTTGCAGGATACTAACCAACGCCAGTAGTCTCGTGCACACAGCCTGCTAGGTCACACTGTAAAGATTTTATCGTTCAGTCATCTCTACACCCAACGTGGGGCTCGAACTCACAACCCCGCGATCGAGGGTCACTCGTTCCACGAACCGAGCCAGTCACCCGCCCCCTTCAGATTACACACTTTAAACAGCACACGCCATACCCTGTTCCCTGGTTACCGAGTATTATGGTTAAAATGAAGCTAAGTATCAACTCTTCTAGGCAGCCTTCCCTGACCACGTCAGGCCGGGTTCAGTAACGGCCCTGTGTGAGTATTCGCACTCAAGCACTTGGCACGTTGTATTATAACTGCTTACTTGTGAGTTCCCCTCCGTAGAGTATGCATTCCTCAAGAACACGGACCCCTGTCTTAATTATCATCCCACAGGGCATCTGGGTGGTTCAGTCGATTAGGCGTCAGACTTCGGCTAAGGTCACAATCTCATAGTTAGTGGGTTCGAGCCCCACGTGGGGCTCTTTGCTGATGTATTGGAGCCTGGAGCCCCCTCTGGACTCTGTGTCTCCTTCTCTCTCTGCCCTGCTCTTGCTCTGTCTCCCTCTCATCCTACCTCCAGCTCCACCTTAGTATCTGACACCCAATATCCTAGCTCAGAACGATGGGGTGGACAAGGGAACCACCACAATGCCCTTTTCCTTCACATCAAACCTCTCTGTCCACACGTCTCCTTGATTTTGACTTCGCTGCTGTTATCACTCTGGATGAATTGGAATGTGGCCCCAGAATCTGGCTTCTCCAACTCATCAGTCCTGTTTCTCAGTCCCAGATTCTCCTACCTACTGCGGAAGATGAGGGAAACAGTTCAAACTAGGGGCACCAGGGGGCGCTCTCAGGCAAAGAAGAGACAGAGAGGCCATCTAATCCTGAGTTCCAATTGCATCACATGGTTTGCCACTGCTCAAGGACCTGTAGTGGCTCCCGGTTGCCAGTTGCCTACTGTCTCTTAAGATCCATTTCCTCCCCTTTGACCTAACTCCACCTCATCTCTCCAAACTCCCACATTATGCACCTTCTACCCTGCTGAATATCTAGCTAGCCAGGTAACACTCCTTAATGAGTACCAGCTGTTTGAATAAAGGTGGTGCCAACAGGTGGTCATTGTGGCTAAGGCTCTCCTCAAGGCACTCCAAATAAATCTATAATGGAAATGAAAGCAGTGGGCTTGCTATGCAAATATACTTGCAAGCCCGATCTCCTAGCCTCCCTTTAAGCCCCATCCTCCAGCCAGATGGCTTCTCAGGAAACTGTTTATACAGAAATTCTGCGGTTGTCATTGTAGACGCTCCCCTTCAGTCCCATTCCTCCCCTTGCTCCTGCCACTTGCTTTGCCCGGAAAGATCTATCCTCACTGCTCCCTCTGTAAAACCAGACTCTTCACAGAAGCCTCCACGCTTCCAGAAAGACTTTCCTGGCGAGTGCAGGCAGAGGTTCGCATGGACGGTCCCTTTTCTGAATCCCTGTTGAACATCCTGTTTATACAACATAATTCAGGGCTCCTCAATCCATGGCTTTTGTTTCCATTATAGGCTTACTTAATTCAGCTGTAAATTGTCACAAGTATAGCGCACTGGTTTGGGAGTTAGAGTAAGCTTGGTTCAAAGTTTAGTTCCTTGAGGTGATCAGAAAGTTCTGGAAGTAGGCAGTGGTGATGATTGGATAACATTGGGAATGTACTTAATGCCACTGAATTGTACACTTAGAATGATTAAAAGCGTAAATTTTACGGTATGTGTATCTTGCCACAGTAAAAAAAAAAAAATGTGTGTATATATAACGCCATTACTCACAGGCTGTGTGACTTTAGATCATGTCACTTTTTTTTAAGTTTTTAAAATTTATTTATTTTGAGCGGGGAGGGGCAGAGAGGGAGGAAGAGAAAGAATTCCAAGCAGGCTCTGCACTGCAGTGAGGAGCCCAATGCGGGGCTCGAACCCATGAACCTTGAAATCATGACCTGAGCCGAAATCAAGAGTCATATATTCAACTTAAAAAGGGGAGGCGCCTGGGGGGCTCAGTCAGTTAATCATCAGCTCTTAGTTTTGGCTCAGGTCATGATCTCACTGTCTGTGAGTTCGAGCCCCACATCAGGCTCCACACTGATGGTGTGGAGACTGCTTGGGATTCTCTTTCCCTCTCTCTCTGCCTCTCTCCTTCTCATGCACTCTCTCTCTCTCTCTCTCTCTCTCTCTCAAAATAAATAAACTTAAAAAAAGTCAGATGCTTAACTGACCGAGCCACTCGGTGCCCTTAGATCATGTCACTCTTTGTTCTTCAGTTTCTTCATTTTCTTGGCAAAGATCAAGATAAATACTGGTGATAAAAATGATCCTGATGTGAAACGTCTAAGTTGTAAAACACTGTACAAATACTAGATACAGTGGCTTCTTCCCTCCTTCTGAGCACCGCCATGTCCCCTCTGAGCAGTCACTGGTTCGGTCACTTGCCCAAGATTAGCTAACGAAGTGGCAGGGCTGTCTCAAATCCACCCACAGTCAGCTGTTTGAGACCAAAGTTGAACAAACACTGTCCAGTGTGACAGGGATGCAAAGTGAAGGTGCAGGGAGTGGGGACCAGCGCGGCCCCAGTCTTAACCTAGTCTGGGGCTTTTTCCTGACTCCAAATTTTCTGTTCCTCTCCCAACCACAGGGGTGTGGCACAGGCAGGCAGTTAGCAGGCTCCAGCCTTGCCTCCCCTCTTCTCTTTCCTCCTCTCTCCCCTCCTCCAAGGTCAGCTACCTCAACTACAGTGGGGATCACAGGTCCCCACCTCCAGGGCTCCTCCCAGGTGGCTCAGACTGGCTGTGTGGAAGGAAGAGAAAACAAAATGCAGAAGTCTCCTGGAGAAGGCCAGGAGACCCTGGTGGTGTGCCTAGGTCCCCCTTAGGCCTCTCTGCGGTAGACTAGCTGGCCTTTCCTCAGGGACAACTCAAAGTCAAATTTAAACAGCTCTCTGGGGACATTCTGGGTGGTGGTATTTTGGGGAGCGGATGTGAACTTCCCTGAGGGGGAGAGGTGTAAGCTCCAGCATCCTGCTCTGGTGCCCTCCCCCCACCCTACCAACTTGCTCCCTTCTCCAAATTTAGGATGAGAGCAGGAAGCGGCAGGGGCCTCGGAAGCCAGAGAACTGAGATCCAGGATTGGGGTCGGGGGGATGTGCAAGGAGGCCCTCCTATTACAGCTAACAGGAGTGGGTACCTGCAGAGCTACAGGGCGACCCAGAAACCCCCACTCCTGTCCCGATGTTGAAACCCTGGCTGGAGGGCCCTACTCTTTCCTTGATCGGAGGTAGCTGCGCGCCCAGGGCCCCAGGGCCTCCCCACGCAGCCTCGGCTCTCTCCACCCCACTCCCCTAATTCTACTCCCCCCTCCCCCCCGCTGCTTTCCAGAGCGGGGGGCGCGTGCGGAGCGGCTACTGGACTGAATCACGGCTGCCGGCTGCGCTCTGGGAAAGGCCCAGGGACAGCCTGGGGCTTCCGGAGAGCTCCAGGGCCCCCGCCCGGAGCCCCTCCCCGGCCCGCGGCGGCCGCCTGAGCATTTAAGGTAATGTTTGGGTTGGTGCGAGCGGCGCCGGATGCCCCGCCTCCCGCGGGCCCCGCTGGGCGAGACCCCGAGAGCAGGGCTCCTGGGACGCCCCGGCGGGATCCCCTGGGCCGAGGCCTGGGTGCTGGAGGGCCGCCAACGTAGAGAGGCCCCTGGGGTCGGAGAGGACACGGACGGTCCCGATTCTGAGGCCTTAGCGGGGTTGGGATGGGACGGAAGCCCCCCTCCATTCTGCTTTAAGGGTCCCTAGCCCTCAGGAAGAGTCCCTATGCATCCACATCCTCTTTCTCCTTCTGTCCCCGCGACTCCCAGCAGACAAGGGGCTGAGAAGAGAGGCCAGCAGCTCCCAGGGGAGTCTCTGGAATGCCGGGAGCCTGGGAACAGGCCCTGCAGTCCCTGGGAAAGCGAGGCTGTGGGAATCCCACCCGCAGCCCCCTCCCCAGGATGGACCACCACCGGAAGCCAGAGACCCCAGCTCCCCCACAGGGGGCTGTGTGAGAGTGGAACCCTCCCCTGCCCTTCCAAGCCCCAGCCTTGCCCGACCCCTAGTTCAGTAGGCCAGCTGTGACGAGGCGTCCCCTCCCCCGCACTCTGCCGGCCGGCCGGGCCTGCTCCAGCATAATTCTTGCCATTGTGCCACTCACCCCCTCCCCGATCGCCTTCTCTAGACCCCTGTACAATGGGGCCTTTGCCGCCTCCAGCACTCAGGGTGGAGATGAACTCACCCAAGGTTTTTCCAAGTTTAAAAATAGCCCCTCCCATCCCCCCAGGCCCAAGTCACCCTCCTCCTCTTCCCCCGCCTTTCTGGGGGCGCACCTCAATCCTAGCTGCACCTCCTTCCTCCTGCCCTGGGTCAGGTGCAAAGGACATGTGAGACTGTGTCCGGCCAGGATAGGGGCTGCTTCCCCCCATTCAATCTCTTCCCCCACATCTTCCAACCCAGCCCCCCAGTATCCGGTTTCCTGGCCTGATGATATCCTCGGCAACAACTGACCCCACCCGCCTCC
Organism: Cryptoprocta ferox; assembly: GCA_028646485.1. Taxonomy (NCBI): domain Eukaryota; kingdom Metazoa; phylum Chordata; class Mammalia; order Carnivora; family Eupleridae; genus Cryptoprocta; species Cryptoprocta ferox. The sequence goes on along the minus strand of CM053575.1, from coordinate 106,238,896 downwards.
CACCCTGTTTTCCACTCCCTCAGTGCGGTCTCCTCCCAACTCAGACCCCCATTCTGGAAAAATCCTCCTCCCTTCCCCTCCAAACACTCAGACTGGACCCTATTCTTTGGCCAGGCCAGGGGGTTCCCCAGCCTCCCTAATTGCCCAGATTGCTGGGCCACCCCCCTCCACCCCCAGTTCCTTCCTCATTGCAGCTGCAAACTTGTCTTTATCAGCTTCCTTCCTCCACCCAGCCTGCCCTTCTCCCATCTTCCTCCCAGTCAAGCCCCTCAACCAGAGGAGTGGGTGGGAGGCCACCGTGCCCACTGTGCTGAGAGAGGACTCATAGGTTAGAATCTTGCCCTTGGAGCAGGCCCTTCCTTGTCTTCCTTGGCCCTTCCTTGTCCCATCCAATACACTGCTGCCGGGCCTCACTCTTCTCCACTTTTCCTTATACTGAAGTGAAAGCCCCACCCACCCTGGAGACCAGACCATGGCCACCGCCCCGCCCAGCCTCAGTTTCTCTGCCTGTGGTCAGACCCATACCAGAGAGACACACAGACGACGACATTCCACACAGCGGGACCCCTCATCTCTGAGTAGCCTGGGTCTATCATGGAGGTGGAGGAAAGCAGCCTTCCTACCCTTTCCTTCTGGAGAGACATAGACAAGAAATTAGGACTCTGGTCCTGGGCTTCTTTTCGTCTTGGCCCACATTCCAGTAAAGCTGCTTTTAACGCAGCCCAGGTGCCGGGGCTCTGCTGGTGGAAGGCCCGTGGCCACCACCTCCTTGGTGCCCCTCCAGCTGGGTCACAGTCCTCTCTTGCTGAAAGTTCTTCCTCTGCTGCTTTCTCTCTTCCCAAGCCACTGCTGCAGCTCTATCTTCTGGCATCTTCGAAGAGCCAGAGGGCTGATACTCTCCACCTTCTGTTCTCTCTACCCTGTCCTCCTGCCTTCACTGCCCTTTCTTCTGGTTTCTGGGCCCCTTCGCATCCTCTCCAAGGTCCTGATCTCTCTGTGGTTTGGAATCTCAAAGTGTCCCAATCATGAGCCCGGCCAAAGCTGCCTGCCCCCTGACCTCTACCACCCACTCCCTGGCAGCCCAGTTAGCCCCCAGGCTACTGGCTTCCTTAAAGGACAGTCTTTGTGCTTGTTTGGTGGAGGCACGAAGGGAAAGGATGTCACCCTGGGCTCTAACCTCATTTCCCCTTCGTCGCAGAGGCAGCTCCTCCACCCCCACCTGGCTGCATTCCGCTCAGGGCGGAAGAAGGATTCCGAACTGACTGTCCTTGGTGGTTAGCTGGCTTTGTTTTCAGGCAGAGAGGAAAATGATTAGTTAATGGTGTTAAGTGAAGGCAAGGGGGTGGGGGCGGGGAAGCAGAGCTCCATGCCCAGCTCCGGCTTGCCAGGGAAACAGCATCCTTCAACCATTCCTTCTCCTTCCCCCTGTAGACAAACAAACTCATCCATTCTATTCCGGGCCCTGGGCCAATCCATACATTTACTCCTGCGAGGGGCGGCGGGGGGGGGGGGTGCGGAGCCACGGGCCTCCACTTGCCCTCTCTCCCCTAGGCTCCAGGCTCCAGGCCCCTGCCCTGACCGGCTTGGCACTGCTTCTGCTGGAGACTGATAAAGACAGAGGAGGGGTCAGCAAGGTTCCAAAAAAAAAAACGAGGCTCATGTGGTTTGCCAGTCATCTCTGCGTCATCAAAATACCATCCCAGAGCATTCTCTCAAGTCACCTGCCCATCTCTGGCGTTTGCTGCCTCACGCTGCTCCTCCCCCAACCCTCAGAAAGGCTGCTCCACCAGGCGACAGGCCTCCACCCCAAATCCAGACCTCTATTTGACCCTCTAGCTGAAGGAATCCCAGCAGATGTGATGCTGGGGTCTCTAAGAGGCGGGAGCCCATCCCACTTCCCAGAGCCAGAGTTCAAGAGGCCAGAAGACCTGGGTTTGGGAAGGTGGGTGAGCTTGCGGTGTGGAGGATTGCCTGCAGCCAGACCTGATCCCCGCTCCAAGCTTCCACTCCCAGCTGCAGAGCAACAGTCAACAGGGGGCCTGAGGGTTCGCTGCTGGGGGTGGGCCGGGAGCCCTGCTGCAGGGGGTCCTTTCAACCATCAGGACAGCAACAGGTTTTCAGGGGTCAACCTGGAGACCTCGCACCCATTAACCCTTCCTTCTCTCTCTTTTTTCTTTATTCAGGAGAGGGGAAACTGAGTCCCAGCTAGGCTCGTTGAGTGAAGAGCGCAAAGCCAGAATTTCCAAGGCCTGGACTTAGCGAAAACCTTGGGCCTGTGAATTTCGGCCCCCTCCCTCTTCCGCCAGTCAGACTTGCAGGAGCTTGGGTTTGAAGGGGGAGCTCACGGGGCGCCATCTCCACTCCCCGGTGCAGGTACCTCTGGGTCTGTGGGACCCGGCCCGGGGCCGTTCCCTCAAAGCGGCAGCACTGCGAGGCTTTGGGGACAGTGCCAGGCCGGCGGCAGCTGCAGTGGTGCAATATTTCTGGGAAGCGACCGCGGCCGGCCAGTTTCTCTGTGGCAGGGGTCCTGCGGGGTGGAGGAGGAGGCGGGCAGAGGAGCCTGCACGAGAGGCCCCATCCGGGCGCCGGAGGACCTGGTCTGCGGCTCCTCCGCCCCGGCCGTCCCGGTAGGGGCCGAGCGGGGCCGAGCGCCGCCGGTTCTGAGCCAGCGTGACTCTGGGCGCCCGGGCCGGCCTCTCCTCGCCGCCGCCTCGGCCGGTCAGCCCGGCCTCGAGACACCTGTCACTGCCCCCTCGCCCGACCCGAGCCGGGCGGGGGGCTGGGCGCCGGGCCCGGCCTAGCTGGGCGCGCGGCTCCGCGCAGCTCCGGGCCCGCCCCCGTGGAGCGGCGGCGGGGGCGGGGGGCTGCGCGGGGCGGGGCGGGCCGGGCCCCCTCCCCCGCCCCCCTGACGTCAGCCCCCGGCCGCCGCCGGCTGGCTCACTAGGCGCTCGCCCTCCGGCCGGGAAGCATGGGGCTGTCCGGGCTCGTCTGCGCCCTCCTGCTCGCAGCCTGCTGCTGCTGTCGCCGCGCGGCGGGTGAGTGGCTTCGCAGGGCGCCCGCGTTCCCGAGCGGTCCGGGCCAGGGGTCTTCGGCGGAGCGTGCCCGGGACGCGGAGCCGGCGGCGCGGGTCGGGGCTTTGCGCTCCGCCGCGCGCTCCTCCTTCCCGGCGCCTTTTGCGCGCATGCAACTCTTCTTCGCGGCCAGTTTGCAGCCTCGGTCCCGGAGTATCCCGGGGAGAAGGACGGGGGGAGGCGGGGAGGAGGCTGCTGCCGGGAGCGGGAAGGGGTGGAGCCGGGCCTCTCGGGGGCAGTCGGGGAGAGCTTTGCCTCAGGTGCCCGCTCTGGGGGCCCGCGCGGTTGGAGCGGCGCGCGGGAGGCGCGGCTAGAGCGCATCCCCAAATCCCGAATTCTGCGCCCGCCTGTTGCTGGAAAAGGCGGCTTGCTTAGCGGGAGGGGGTGCGCCGACGCCTCCTCTCCGGCCTGGGCTTCGAGCCAGGCTGGAGGTGAGCGGGCGGGGGAGGGACGGCGGCTCCCGTCCGAGCAAGGGCGTTGGCAAGGGCCGGGGGGCGGCGTGGGTCGCCTCGCGCCTGCCCCGGTGACGGGTTCACATGTGGCAGAAACGAGGGATTGAGGGTGCCCACGGTGGAAGCGCCCCAGATTTGTTACGCCTCCCGGTATGAGACCACATTCAGGTGGGAAGAGCGCCCCTGCACCTCGGAGTTTTTCTCTGGAACTGCCTGGGAGCCGGGCGCTCCCGGGTCCACGCTGCCCTTGTATGGCCTGCAGCGGAGTCGCGTGTTTCTCTTGGCTCCCTTTCCCGGGTCCCAGCCGCTTGTCCGGCTGGGGAAGGGGAGGGCTAGGCAATACCCAGCTCGCTGGCCTCATGCCCAGTGCCTCCAGTGCCCCTGGGGTCCCCCGGGCTGCTGCCTCCCAGGCTGACCGTATTTCTGCGGAAAGGGCTAAATTGGGCGCCACAGCTGCAGCCAATCTAGCCCCGCCCTGCCCCGCTTCTCTCGCTCGGGGGAAACGGAGTCAGGGACGCAAGGCTTCTGCTCTGGGCTGAAGACCGCTCCATCTGCCCTCCTTGTCTGGGCGCCAGCCCGGGGCAACCACCCAGGCATCCCTGAGGCCAGCCAGATGGTGTTGAGTGACATCACCTCCTCACAGGGCAGGCAGCACGCTGGCACCACTGACTTCACTCTTGCCCACTGCCTGGCCCTCACCCTGACCCCTGGGGGACATTCTGACCCCTCTGTGCTCACAAGACTCCCAGGATGGGGTCCCCTGAGTGTGTGGGATGTTCACAGAGGGACCGCTTGGGGAGCGTGAGATGGGAGCTTCTGGCCAGGGTTGGTTCACTGCGTCTTGGGGGAAATTTGGGGAAGGGTGTTTTGGGGGGCAGAGTAGTGATGTCTTCCCCGCAGTGTGGGGACACAAAGAGGCCTCTGTGCCCCAGCCTGGTACATACATGCCTTGCATTCCCACACTCTGAGCTCACTGGGAATGGAGGGGGGCCTGGAAGCAAAGGGGCCTTCCTCTTGGCCCAGAGCCTGGGTTGCCCCTCTGCCAGCCTCGTCTGGAAGGTGCCTGGTGCTCAGGGTCTCTGCGGAAATGGCCAGAGATGGTCCCGCTCAACTCCCCTGACCTGGGAGACAGGGTGGCCTGGGGCAGTGGGTAGAGAGTGGTTGAAGGGCAGGAGGGCAGGGCCGTCTCCAGGAAGAACAGCTGTAGGGAGCGGGCCGTGAGGGGAGGCCATGGGGAGCAGCTGGAGCTGACACCACTGCTGGGGTGTCCCTTCCCGCACCCCAGGTGTGCCTGGAGAGGCGGAGCCCCCCACCCCAGAGTCCGTGGAGGTGGAAGTTGGTGGCACGGCCCTTCTGAAGTGCGGCCCCTCCCATTCCCAGGGCAACTTCAGCCACGTGGACTGGTTTTCTGTGAGTGTGTGGTGGAGAGGGCGGCAGGGCGGGAGGCTGTCCCCCTCCCACAGCCCCAGGACCTTCCCCTCCCCTCTCTCACCTCCCCTCCATCACCTCCCCTCAGATCCACAAGGAGAAGCCGACACTCATCTTCCGCGTGCGCAAGGGCCAGGGCCAGAGTGAACCCGGGGAGTACCAGCACCGCCTCAGCCTCCTGGACAAAGGGACTACTCTGGCCCTGACACACATCACCCCCCACGACGAGCGCATCTTCCTGTGCCAGGCCAAGCGCCCTCAGTCCCAGGAGCACTGGATCCAGCTCCACGTCTACAGTCAGTGCCCCATCCGTGTGCCTCATGGGCGGTGTGGGTTGTGGGAAGCGGTGGCCCCATGCCCCTCCTCTCCTTCCCTTGTAGAAGCCCCGGAGGAGCCCACCATCCAGGTCAATTCCTTGGGCATTTCGGTCAACAGTGAGGAGCCCGCGGAGGTGAGCTATGCCTGGGTGGCCAGGGGGTTGCTGGTGGGGCCCAAGCAGCAGGGAGACTCACGCCCTCTTCTCCTCAGGTCGCTACCTGTGTGGGGAGAAACGGGTACCCCATTCCTCAAGTCATCTGGTACAAGAATGGGCGGCCCCTGAAGGAGGAGAAGAAACGTGCGTACAGCCCTCTCAGCCCTTAAGAGCCCACCATGCCTTTCAGCGGACTTTGGTTCTCTGAAATACCCAAGCGATGCCCGAAAATATTTCCATGAGAATGTAAACGATCCAGAAAATCTAGAAGGAAAATTCCCTTCTTGCCCCACATCCCCTCCCAGAAGCAATCTCTGCTGTCAGTTTAGTGTTTGTTCTTTCCAGCCAGTTTCTGTGTCCGTACACCTATAAATACATCTCAGAACACGTACACTCTTATTTTTTATTCTGTAAATCAGTGGTTCTCAAAGAGGGGTTGTTTTGCGCTCCCTCCTCCAGGACATTTAGCGATGTCTGGTTGTTGTGAATGGAGAGGTGGTGTGGCACCTGGGGGGGGGGCGGCGGAGGCCGAGGGTTCCTGCCCAACAGCCTACAGCGCACGGGGCAGCCCCCCCCCCCCCGCCCAAAGAATTATCTGGGCCAACACTTCGGTAGCGCTGAGGTCGAGAAGCCCCCGATCCTAGTGGTTCTTACAGGAGGTCGGTTTTGACGGCTCAGTCAGCGGAGCGGTACAGGATCGTTTTGGCCCCTGCGTAGTGTCCCTTCGGACGGGGATAGTGTAGTCAGGCTAGCCCTTCATTCCCCCGGGGGTGGGCGTCTGCAGTGTCTGCTGAGGGGAAGTTGGTCAGTTACTACTGCATTCCTGGCACACGCCCTGGTGTGTGTGTGTGCATGTGTCCCTGGTGTGGGTGGCACAGGTGGTACAGGTAGGTAACGAGCAGCAAAACTTCGGGGGTGAAGAGTAGTAGCTCGCATTGTGCCTGGCCTTCTGCAGAGGCAGGGGTCCCTCGAGGTGGTCCTCCCCCTTCCCCCTGGCCGCCCCTGAGACCAGGGGGCGGGGGTGCAGGCAGGGCTGAGGCCGAGCTTTTCTCCCCTTTCTCCCTGCCCAGGGGTTCACATTCAGTCGTCCCAGATTGTGGAGTCGAGTGGTCTGTACACCTTGCAGAGTGTCCTGAAGGCCCAGTTGGTTAAGGAGGACAAAGATGCCCAGTTTTACTGCGAGCTCAACTACCGGCTGCCCAGTGGGAACCACATGAAGGAGTCTAGGGAAGTCATTGTCCCGGTTTTCTGTGAGTCCCCAGAGGGCCCTGGGCCAGGGCTGGCGGAAAAGTCTGGCTGCTCCCCAGTGCGGGGACAGCTCCGGGGCTGAGGGCCACCGCCTGTGCCCGTGCAGACCCGGCGGAGAAAGTGTGGCTGGAAGTGGAGCCCGTGGGCACGCTGAAGGAAGGGGACCGCGTGGAGGTCAGGTGCTTGGCTGACGGCAACCCCCCACCCCACTTCACCATCAGCAAGCAGGTGTGGAGGGCGCCCGCGCTCGGTGCACACAGGCCGCAGGGGCGGCCGGAGGCGCGCCCTGCTCACCCCTGTGCTCTCTCCCAGAACCTCAGCACCAAGGAGATGGAGGAGAAGGTGACCGAAGACAACGGGGTCCTGGTCTTGGAGTCCGCCCAGAAGGAGCATAGTGGGCTCTACCAGTGTCAGGGCCTGGACCTAGAAACCATGGAATCGCTGCTGAGTGACCCACAGGAGCTGCTGGTCAACTGTGAGGGGCCCGGGGCCCAGGACGCGGGGACTGGGTGGGCAGGGGCAAGAGGGAATTTCGCCCAGGCTAACGCCATTGCTGTGTCCCCAGACGTGTCTGATGTCCGGGTCAGCCCTGCAGCCCCGGAGAGCCAGGAGGGCGGCAGCCTCACCCTGACCTGCGAGGCAGAGAGTAACCAAGCCCTTGAGTTCCAGTGGCTGAGAGAAAAGGTACCCAAGCGGGTGTGGGGCTGTGGGGGCGTGTGGGAGTCATGTGGCTGTGAGTGACCCACTGACCCCTCTCTCACCCCAGACAGGCCAGGTGCTGGAGAAGGGGCCCGTGCTCCAGTTACGTGACCTGCAGCGAGACGCAGGGGGAGGCTACCGCTGCATGGCCTCTGTGCCCAGCGTCCCGGGCCTGAACCGCACTCAGCTGGTCCACGTGGCCGTTTTTGGTGAGGCCTCCGGGCAGAGACCAGGCGGCCCCGCAAAGCTACCCGCAGCTGGGTGGTTTCGAGCTCTTCGAGGACAGAAGGCCCACCTGCTGCCCTGGGCTGCTCTGGCGGGGAGGGGGAGGCAGGCTAGCGGAGTTTGCCACCACACCCGTCCCCCTCCCTCCCTAAGGGTCCCCGTGGATGACACTGAAGGAGAGGAAGATGTGGGTGAAAGAGAACACAGTGTTGAATCTGTCCTGCGAAGCGTCGGGGCATCCCCGGCCCTCCATCTCCTGGAGCGTGGATGGCACGGTGAGCAGGCACGCCTCCTTACGCATCCCTGCCCCAGGCTCTGCCGCCGTGACTGGACACCCTCCCCCCCTTCCCCCCTGAGTTGCGCCCCCTTCCCTACAGGCACATGAACAAGACCAAGATCCACAGAGCGTCCTGAGCGTCCTGAATGTCCTCGTGACCCCAGAGCTGTTGGAGACAGGTGCTGAGTGTGTGGCCTCTAACTTCCTGGGCAGAAACACCACCACCATTTTCCTGGAGCTGGGTAGGGGCCACGTCCGTCCCGCAGGGTGGCGGGGTGTGGTGGGCACGGGCGCGAGCTTGTGCTTTTCCTAACCCACCTTTCGATCCGTGTAACCAGACTCCAACAGAACCACGGGCCCCGGCACCTCCACCGTCAGTCCTTACGCCAGAGCCAACAGCACCTCCACAGGTGAGCAAGCGGTCCTGGCTTGAGACCGGGCTGTGCCAGGGCACCCTCATTCTGCCCTGCCCCTGCCCGGGGACCCCTGCTGAGAAAGGTGAGCCCTGGGGCCTCCGTCTTCTGGCCGCCCTGGGCTGGGTGGGGCACAGTGGTGGAAGGGTGGCCGCCCGGGGCTGGGAGTGACCAGGAGCATCTCTGTGGGACAGAGAAGAAGCTGCCGGAGCCTGAAAGCAAGGGCGTGGCCATCGTGGCCGTGACTGTGTGCGTCCTGGTCCTGGCCGTGCTGGGTGCCCTTCTCTATTTCTTCTACAAGAAGGGCAAGCTACCGTGCGGGCGGTCGGGCAAACAGGAGATGTAAGCATGGCACCCTGCGCCGTGTCCCCGCCCCATCATGCCACCCAGCTTGTTGCCTCCGCGGGCACATTCCCTGCCTGCTCAAGTGCCCGCTCACCCCTTAGGAGCAGGAGGGGGACACCGGTGTGAGTGCTCCCTGCTTTCCTGCCCGCTGCGTCACCCACACCTTCTCCCTTCCGTTCATTGCCTGTTTCCCTTCCCTGAGCCGGCCCCAGAGCACCTAAGAGCCCATCACCCCAGTCCAGTGTCTTTCCCAGCGACCCTCCCTTTCCTTGCCCCCGAGTTGCCGACTTCTTGCCTCCCTCCCTCCTCCCAGCACGCTGCCCCCGTCTCGTAAGAGCGAATTTGTAGTTGAAGTTAAGTCAGATAAGCTCCCAGAAGAGATGGGCCTCCTACAGGGCAGCGCCGGTGACAAGAGCGCTCCAGGAGACCAGGTAGGAGGCAGCTCGTCTCCAGGGATTGGGAGTCGCAGGGCCTGATGGCTCTCGCCCCCTGAACACTAACTCACTCCCCTTCCTCCTTTCTCTGTTGGGAGACTGGGAGCAGGCCCGTCTTCCCTTCCTAACACTAGTCCCGGATGGGTAGGGTGAGGAGAGTGGCCGAGGGACTGTGAAGGGGTAGCTCCCAGAACTGAGAGCAAACACTCTGCCCTGTCACTACCACTTTTTCCTGAACAGTGCTGTGCCTCAGGTCACCCAGCGCAGTGTGGCCAGGCCAGTTCCGGAGACTAGGCCCTCCTGCCCCCACCCCCTCCTGCCGCTTCCCTCCACGCCTCGTCCATCTGCTTTGGCTTCAGTCCCTCATACCCCAGACTCCACGCCCCGGTCCCCCCGCGTTCCCCTTAACCTCTCTCCTCTTCACTCCTTTCTAGGGAGAGAAATACATCGATCTGAGGCACTAGCCTGCTAATCACACTGAGTGCCGTTCCCACCTGGAACATTTCCTGCTCACCCTTTCCCTCCCAACACTCAGGATGATCGCCAAAGCCTCTAAAGCGAGCTTCGGAGAAGGTCCCCTTGACTCCAGCTGGCCCGCAGCCGTCTGGAGAAGGTCCTCTTCAAGGACTGACCCACCGAGGTCTCACTTTGTTGGGTGAGGCCCATCCCAGGGAGGGGCCTCAGGATCCCAGGAGTGGGAAGGAGTTTCTCGCAGGCCGTCTTTTCTCTGTATACATAGAGTGGATGTATATACCTGTTTTCTACCAGCAGCCAAATTAGGTGGGGCCTATTTATCTCGAGCTGGCTTCCTGCCCCAAAGGCTGGCGTTATCATTCAGTTGGGTCACTGAAGTGGGGACGCACTGAGCCCAGGCCCCTCTCGGCTGGTGAAGATTGTTGCTCACACCGGTGCTAGGGAACACCCCGCATTCATTACAAGCAGCTGCCTGCCTCGGGAGGCCCTTTTGTGACCCACCTTCCTCTGGGAAGAAGCCAGGACTGGTGTCGCTCCTTATAAGACGTGGTGGGTGTATGTTGTCCCTGCCCGGAGGAAGCTGGGCAGCTTTCCAGAGTTAGGCCCTTGTGCCCAAACCTCGTGCATTCATCTGGCTCCCACTGCCCTCTCAAGGGATCACGTTAAGACTGAAAATGGGGGTTAAGGGACAGGGATGAGGTCCAAACCCATCCCGGTCCCGCGGTCACTTCAGGACGATGAGGGCCGTATCTCTACTAGCACCAGACTCCTACAAACAGCTCATGGGCTTAGACCCTGGGAGAAGGGCCCTCCCTGATGGGAGAATGGTACTTAGGGACGAGAAGCTGGCCTGGCTAGAGCTTTGGAGGCGGTGTGCGCGCACCTGTATGTATATGTGGTTTCCTCCGGTTGTGTGTAAATTTGCAGATTTCCTTTATATATATATATATATATATATATATGCAAGAAAAATAAAGCTGAGTTGTCCCAGAGCTCTCACCCTGTTTTGTCTGCACCGCGGGCACCACAGCGGCCTGGGGTCTCCGCAGCTGGAACCGCACCACGCACAGCCCTTCGCGTTTGGAAGCGGGGACCGGGGGATCCCTCTGCTTCTGAGCAAACGGCTCGTGCTCCACCGCGGAGGATAAGCCCCCTGCTTCTCCGCAGCAAGGCCGCCTTGCTCTAAGGCGGCCCGCGGGGCCCAGCAGGCTGCGGGCAGGGAGCTCCCGCCCTTGGCCTAGGCTTTCCAGTTGCTCGGACTCGCCGCGATGGCTGCGCGGGGCCGCGTCTGCCTCGCTCTCCCGCCCGCACGGAAGGGCAAGCACTCCAGTCTGCTACAACAAAAGGAACTTTATTTAAAAATATTTTTTTTTTTTTTTTTACAGACATGGGTGCTTGAAAAAGCTCTTTAGTTAACTGTGTATGGAAGTGAAAACAAAATTAATAAATAACATTAGTATAACAGACCTCTAAACATTAATACATCGGCAAAACAAAAGGGACTTCAAATGAAAACCAATCTTAAAGCTCTGCTCTTCTCTGTAAGAATATGTACCTGGTCTTGTTCTTCACAGGTGAGAGGATTAAATACTAATAGGATTTTTTTTATATTAATGACACATTTTTAAAATAGTCCACAAAAATCTCTAAGTTTTCATTTTGTTTTTATTTTTAACACTGATATACAAACTGGGACTCTCTATTCTGGAGAAAGCATCAAGTTCTCCTCAGCCCCACCCGGGCCAAGAATGTCAAAATCCTAAAGAGGGAGGACTTTCAAAAGAATGGTTTCTCTCCCAATTCGTGATTAAAGGCAGGGAAGAACTGAAGAGGGAAAGGGAGAGGAAACAGTGTCATACAGAAAACCTTTTTTTTCCTTTGTTCTTTGCCGGAACTGACCGTGGCCACCATACTGAGGACCCGGCTGTGGTCCTGGCTGCCTTTCCCGGGGGAACACGACCCCGCAGACGACACTGGCTGCTTAATGCTGTAAGACTGAAGTCTTCAAATAGAAGGAAAGCCGCGTCTTTAGGGAGCGGCAGGAGGTGGAGGCCACTTCAGGATCCAGCAAAAAGACAACACACAAACCACGTCCCGTTCTCGGGAGAGTCCATCCTACACCCTGCCATGCAGCTGAGTCACCAGCAGGACCGGGAGGCTGGCACACCTGAAATGGTGCAGAGTGTGCCTGGGAATCCCCAACGGTCTCTCTCTCTCTCCTTGCCGGAGACAGAGCATTCAACCTGGTAGCCACCATCCTGACTGGATCCCAGGGGAACGCTCTTCCCAACAGGGCATCACGGCAGAGAGACGGGACCCCAGACGCGCCTGCCCACCTGCCATCTCTCTAGCCACACGGTGTTTCCTCCTCCCCGCCCCCAGCCTGTAAGGACTGACACTCAAGGTAGAGGAGCTAAGACTCTGGTATTTCCATATTAAGTCCTAAAATGCAGCCTGAGCTTCAGTGCTGCCTTAGAAAGGCACAAAAATGTTTGGCTTTTTTTTTTTTTTCAGTGTGCTAAAAATTGTTTTGTTTTGAATAAAGGAAAAAGATACCTAAGGTTAAAAATCCCAAGTCCCCACAGCCAGAAAGCAAATGTAGGAGGCGGCACCTCGTAGCTGCCACGCCCCACGTTTCAGCAAGAGGTCAAGGCCAAGCTGCGGAGACGGCAGGTCCAGAGGCATCCGCTCTCACGGACACTGTGCCTGCAGACTAACCCAGACGGCAGAAGGAAGAAGCCAAGGAAGAGAAAACATGTGGTCTACAGACTGCTGGGTGGTTCTCTGCCTCTTCGGATGGTCATGAGCACGGCTACCTCACCCCTAGCAGGGTCCGGGGTGTGCAGGGAGGAGGGACCGGGCCCACGGGGCACGCCGACACACGTGCATGTTAGGGCACTGGGCTGGGCCGGGAGGCGGCGTGAGGCCTGAGGAGGTGCCCAGGGCGTGTGGCTGAGCCTCCCCGCACCTCTGCCCTCTGCCCCCC
>CM053575.1:106149702-106226272 GCA_028646485.1 Cryptoprocta ferox | reverse complement strand
ACCCAGATTTCCTAGGGCACTGAGGTGCCTGGCACTGCCGTCCCTCTGCTCCACAAATTCTGGCGCCTGGTCCAGGATACCAAATGTGAGGGCTAATGACTGACCCTCCATCCCGTGCCTCGATGTGTATCTTTGGATTACTAGGTTACTTCTGTGTATTCCAAACGACTCCAACAGTTTAAAAAAGTTACAAGTAATTGTGAAATGCCTTAAGAACACAGGACAGGCTCTAGGATGAGGTAAGTAAGATCAAAAGACTTATTAGGCAAGCAGAAGCAGTTTTTCAAAAAATGAAAAATAGTAAAAAAATAAAATTAAATTAAAAAAAGTTTTTGACACAGGGCTACAAAGAAATCAAGTGGACTGGGAAGACCAGAGTTCCCGGTCTAGAGAGCTCTCAGTCAAAACTCTCCTCTAAACTGGAATCTACATCTAATTTCTATCCTGGCAACCTTCCCAACTAGTATATATCCCTGCTGGCTACGGGGAGTAGTTTCTGAGGTACCTCGGAAGGCCTGCCCAAGAATATGACCGCAGGGCTCTCCTTGAGGAGGAGGGGAGCGAGGGCCACGGGCCCATAGGATGGATGTATTTTCGGCGCTAAAACTTGAGGAGAGCCCCGAAGTCCATGGGCAGCTGCAGTGGGATGTGTGATCTGCTTTCCGAATAAAATGAACGAAGGCCTAAACACCTGAGATTGAATGAAGGCAAAGAAGAAATGTCACCAAAGAACAAACTAGCTCTGGAGCAGGAGAAACTGGTCCTAAAGCGGGAGGTAAGAATCTTGGAAGCCAAGACAGATAAAGGGAATTAAAACAGGAAATAAAGAAACAAAGATGACAATAACCCGAATGAAGTGAAACCTAAGAGTTTCCTCAATATCCCAAGACACAGTCCCATGCCTACCTTTCTACTCTTTAAAAAAAAAAAAAAAAAAAGGCATTAGAATGACAGCAGTTTTACTACTGAAATATCTTAAGGGTGTCTATCCTGCCTATAGCCTCTTCTCCCCCCTCTGCCACCCAAAGGGGCACGCCGCTGCCGCCCATGCGCCAAGGCTGACTGGTCAAGGGTAGACACCCAGGCAATGTGCTGGGCTGATCGTGTTCTTTCTTGAGAATGTGAATCAAGAGGCACTGGGAAGTTGTGCACGGTGATCCCTAGAGCCCGGACGTCGTGCTGACTTGGGGACTGGGCTGTCTATTCCGGGGCGGTGCCTGATAAGCAGGAGAAAGGACAAGGTGCAAAGTCTGACAGTCCCAGCCCAGCCCCGTGCAAGAATCAACTGTCCTTGTTATACTGGGGTCTACAAAATACCCTGTGTCCTTAGGGTTCCCCCTTTTCTTTAGCCCGCATACCTGTTTCCAACATCCGAAGGATTCCTAAACAGGACCAAAGACAAAACTGTGGCCTCCTTTCGCTATGCACACTCCTCCATGCACTACGTGGCTTTATGCGCTTCTAAAGGAAGACAACGAACAACACAGACTGAGGTCAAAGTAGTACCAGTAACACTGCATGTGGACTTGGAATACTTCAGATTGAATTCTAAGGCCTGAAGGTCCAGCAGGAGAGGGGTGGTGTGTGCCTTCTAATGCCACGTTCTAGGGTCCTAAGCTCCCTCGCCCAGGAGGAGAAGGCTGGCATTTCTGAGAACTGAGTTCCATCTATTTTGCTGCCTGGCTCTTGTGAAACCAAACGATCAGCTGAAGACCAGGACCAAACACCAGGTATCCACCCCTCGCCCACACCTTCAGCCTTTCTAAGACACAGGATTAGCTTCAAAGGGTATGGAAGGACTGGAAAACATGTTCCAAAGAGTGGGAGATGGTAACAGGTCCCCGAAGGGGGACAAGGAAACTTTACAAGGGGGATTAGGGACGTGAGCAGCTCAGCAGAAAGATCAAGGAAGGCACTAGACTGGAGAGGGACTATGGGCAGATGCTTTACTTGAACACATAACTGCCCTACTGTGCAGCTCTGAGCCAACGCACCCCTCAACCCACCAAACCGATTCCACTGAACCACATCAAAGATGGTGGGTGCCCACGAGACTTACACTGAGGAATCTCCCCGATGTTATCAAAGCTCTAGGAAGACGACATGGGGTAACGGAAGAGCCTTGAACTGATTTTACCCAGGACAGCTCTTTAGGGAAATACAGATCTATATAAAAGAGCTGTGAATAAAAACTGCACAATCTTTTGGGGATGGGCTATCTTAGGGCCAAATGCAAGTACGAGACAGCCCAAGCGTAGCCCGCCGGCATCAATAACTCCCCACGTGCCGGCAAGGGAGAACGCCGAGCCGGCACTTCTGGCACACGGTAGTCGCTCAGAAACATCTGCTGAATAAACAAACTAACTGGTAAACCGCCAGGCCAACGGTCAGAATGCCGTTCTTCCCTGGGCAGCGGTCGGTCACCAGAGTCAGAAAGGCCAATGGCAGGAAGGGGGACTTACTTAGTTTGGGAAGAAGGTCTAGAACCCTGACTGTCATGAGGTGAGGTAGGAGAATATTCCGCATCAGCACCATCGCCGACCACCCACAAACAGGCGTTGAGCTTGTTAGCGATGCCTTGAAGGGAATACACAGTCCCTACTATGCTATAGCAAATTCACAAAAATTCACTTGTAGGTCTGCTGTTTGGACCATCAGTTCTATTTTAGTCTTCTACAGAGGAAATAAATACTTGAAGTATGAAGAACAGCAACCCCCTTCCAAAAATTTTAACCCCCAAAGCAGCTGAAGGCCACTACAAGCACTATGCCCCATCCTG
Organism: Cryptoprocta ferox; assembly: GCA_028646485.1. Lineage (NCBI taxonomy): Eukaryota > Metazoa > Chordata > Mammalia > Carnivora > Eupleridae > Cryptoprocta > Cryptoprocta ferox. Next base: position 106,223,493 of record CM053575.1, on the reverse strand, counting down.
GGGCCGGGTGCCACCTGGATGGGAAGAGAGCCGAAGAACGGTGGAGTGTGTTGAGTGCGGGGAGCGGGGCTAGTGGACGAGAATGGCCGTCCACAGGTGCAGATCACTACTTACATAAAAATGAACAGAGAGACGCGGAGACGAGAATTAAAGGGAGGTATCGTACAGAGCCCACAGGGTTTCCACTTTGGGAATCCTTTACTGCAGTGGAAGAGCATGGAGGGCAGCTGGCGAGGCAGGCTGCACAGAGCAAGCCGGAAAGAGGGAAAGGAGACTGGACTGAACAGAATGGCCTTATGCGTTTGAGAAAAAAGGAAAACACTGAAGTGACTTTACCTTATCCACCTGGCAAATTAACAGAGAAGAAACCACTTGTAATTAGGAGGGAGAAGGGAGATGGGTTTGCCCAAAATGGCAAAACTCAAAAGCCTACTTCTGAAAGAGCAATTCTAAATTCAGAGCGGAACCCAAGAATTAAAACCTGCCACACGAGTACGACTGGAGGATGAAGGAGGTGTTATTTGTGCCTTAGTCAAAGGGAAATTAAAGTTTTGGAAACACCCTCGAGACAAACCTCCACGTGAACACTTTCGTGAGGCTCCCTTGGCAACCTCAGGTGTGGACCCAGGTCTGTCCTCAGAGACCGGAGGAGAGAAAACCTCACAGAACGGTCTAAAAAGCTTGAAAGCCTGCAGCTACCCAGCTGTCAGGCCGATGACCAAGCCAATCAATGAAGCACATGTCCAACAGTGGGATCTGACCCCCCAGGTTGAGGGCTGACCCCATAAGCCACAGGGGTACTCGATTAGAAACAAAAGGATGAACTTGCCCTTAGCCTATACAAGCAAGGACGTAATCTCCAAAGATTTTGGATACGCTGAACAGGTAAAAGATATGCAGAACCAGTGTTCTGTGTTCTCGACACATCTTCAGACTATGGCCAATGTCTGCAGACGGGGAAAACTGCCAGCGCGGACAGGCATGGAAAATGCTGCCGTTTTTTTCTAGTTCTTTGTCCGGGCCTTCAGGATTTAAACAAAATACAAACTGAATGTTACCATAAACGAAACACTATCCTTACTGGCTTTTAAGGAGGAGATGCTAGGTTACTATTTCCCACCCCCTGCCACTCTCACTGCCCCCAGCGACGCCGATCGGGAACCCCCACACCTGACGGTGGGCTGGGCTGTGTCCCGCCATGTGGAGCAGAAACTGGGGAACGAGGAGGGCAAATCAGCAAGAAGTCCTGCATCTTCTTCCCTGGGAATGTAAACGTTCGGAGGCAAGAGGATAAAGTGGAAAGAAAGGTCTGGGAACAGCTGAGAGCCAAGAGAAGAGTTCCACAGATGACAAGACGGGAAAGAAAACTGACCTACAGAGATTCTGGATCTAAAGACAAAAGCAGGATTTAGATTTCGAAGAGGGCAGATCTATCAAAGAGAAGGCGTGCTTCTGACAAGTGGGGGCGGGGGGGGAGGTGTCCCTGCTTGGCTGGCGAAGCCAGCAGAGACCAGATAGAGAACTAACCCGACTCCAGGGGTCATTTCGCAGCACCTCTGGGAGCCGACTAATGGGGGCCCCACGCTGGACCCTGAATCTTCTTTATAACCTGCAATTACACAAACTGCTGGGCTTCTCACATGCAGTCTCTGACCACAGCAAAGTCATTTATACACCGAACGCTGTCTAATCACGTGGAGAATGCAGTCACCAGAGGACACAGGACTAAGGTGATGAGGAGACGGAAGGACGCACTACATGCCCAAAGCCAGAGACACGAGAGAAAACCCAGTTGTCGGGGGGCACTGATGCAGGACTGGTGCTGTTAGCAAAATGCTGTGCTACCAAGGTGTCAGCCCCTTTCCTTAAAGGGCAAAGAGCAGAATCTCCTCTGAAACGATAACCTGGCTCATGTTCAAAGGGAGATACCCATACAAGCTGGAATTAACTCACTGGAAAAAAAAACCAAACAGAGAGATCTTCACTATTTTGTGCATCTTATGGAGAACAAGGCAAAGAGCATGTGAATGAAGCTTCTAAAAGTTTTGTGGGATTCGGGCCAGAAAGCCAGGCTGGAAACAAATGCCCTTCCCTTCCCATGAAGTAGAAAGACCCGCGGCCTACGTCAGAACACACGCCTGGCAAGGCAACCATCTTCTGGGGAGGGCATGGAATGTACCTGAAGGCCTCTATTTCAAATCAGTCATTACGTAATTAGGATAATGAAAACATCTTAACAGATTCAATGTTCCTATAGAAACAGTGCTTTGGAGTGACCAGTGTTAGCTGCTAGATCAAACATGACTATAATGACACAGCAACAGCACGCCCCTCCCTCCCCCCTGCCCCACCACACAAACCAACACCATCACACATAATAAGGAACATCCCATAAGCCACTCGGCTTCAGTAAGTCTGGTCACGGCAAGCCCACTGCCAATGACAGACACCGAGGAGGAGGAGGAGGAAGCAGGACAAAGGACAGAGGGAGGGTGTTCTAAAAATACAAGACTTCAGCTATGCACATGGTAATCCAAGCCGACAGGGAGTGTTGAAGCTGTAATGCACACTGGGCTTGGGTAGAATACCACAGTAGATGGAAGTCCTTAAACGATTCCTTCCTAAACCTCTTGTGCTAATTCCCTGCCTGGGATTAACACACACAGCAGGTTAATCTTATAATCACAAGACACACGCAACCACAGACAGACACACAACCACATCCTTAACCCAGGGAAGTCTTAAGTCCCCTGTGAGGATTTACAGCACAGTACTTCTCCTGCTGCTTTCTGGACTGTTCCCCAGGTAGGCTACCATTTCATAAGAATCCCGACTCTAAAGTGGGGGCTGAAGGATACCTTCGAATCCACTCTCAAAACAAATAAAATAATAAAACATACTAGCTGCTCCGTGTTCATTCCACTGCTTTGAAATCTTGGAACCACAGATGTGAAACCCCACAGAGAGGGTGAGACTTCGCCATGAAGCCTCCAAAGAAAGCTCTGCCCTTTCAGGGCCCACTCCGGTAAGAGCGGCGGCTCACTGGTCCTCTGACGCTGCAGCGGGGCAGGGGGTGCTAGGTGGCGACGTGGGCGGGAGAAGAAATAGAAACAAATTCCCGGAGGATATTTTTGGCCATTTCGACGTTGTTGTGGGCGATGACCAGGGCTTTCTGAATGTCCTGATAGGAGTACCCCTGGCTCATGAGGCTCTCGATCTCGCTGGAGAGCTGCGGGGGGGCGGGGGCCGCACCGCCCTGCTGGCAGCTACCTGCTTTTCGTTCTGAATTGATTCTCCGAGGGAACGGTTTGGGAGGCCTTTCGGGAACTTGGGAACCCTCAGTGAAGTCTAGAAGAAATCAGAAAGAAAATATTTGCAAATCTGGGGGCGGGGAGAATCCTCACTTAGCGGCAGGAACAACAACAATGTGCTAAGATCAAGGTATTACTGACCTACTGTACCTGGGACTTGTGCTCTCAAAGTGCCGGGTTTTACCAGTTCCAGCATTTTAGCACAAAGCTGCTGCCTCCTCCTCACGGCAGGAGCAGCCTTCTAAATACACCGTGCACCTGCTCCACTGACAGTAACACGGTCGTCCTGAGCACAGGCACCTGCACCCGCGTCACGCTTTACACTTTTCACACACAGTAGTGCCTGGATTATTTAAAACAACTTTTCTAGCGGGGCCAGAGAAGACACTAAACTTCTCCTTTCCCAAAGAAGGAAACAGAAATAAGCCCAAGTTGCAGTGGAGAAGCATTAAACAAGGCTGGGCGGGTGGGGATCACCACCTGTTTGGGCAACTGGATGTAGCTTTTTGGCCAGCTGTCCAGAGCGCGGTCTTCAGTTTCCAAAGTGACAGCAACTCTGGCTGCTGCCCTCCCAGGCAGCCACAGGTGCAAGGGCAGCCCCTGACAGTCAAGGCCCAAGTGCAGGCTGGCTCAGAGCCCACTCAGTGTGCTTCCAGGGCCTGCACACCCTCTTTCCACTGGGACAGGGCCCGAAAGTCAGGAATGCGTGCTCTGAACCATCAAGCTGCATTTCCAGTACCACGACACATACTCAGAAGAACCAGAAATCTTACCCAGCACCAGCCAGGGGGAGCCACGGGTTAAGGAACAGCCTCATTCTAAGTCTGGCAGAATCCTAGAGTCTGACTACAGTTCAACTTCCTAATGGAGACCCGGGACCAGCTTTCCCCCCATGCAGACTAAAACAGACTAACACCTGGTGACAAAAGCACTGTCACCAGGCAGTCACCTCTGTTGTGCAAATCAGGAGCCACAGAGCAATTCAGCACAAACCCAAGCTGGCCTGGAGACTCACTTGAGGTTGGGTCGCCTTCCAGAGACAACCAGCCAAATGAAGAGCTGGCGTTAGAGATGTCGGAGAGAGTCCGCCGGGCCAGCAATGCCGGCACAGGCGGCCTGGGGACGTCATAGCCGTCCTCCTCATTTTCAGACTCCTCAGGTCCGGCGCTGGCGTGGGCCGCAGCCAGGTTCCCCTCACCTGGAGAACAGTTCGTGCGGTTATCTTCTGCTTCTCACACACCCCGTCTTCTCACACAGTTCATTCATTCTCACACGTTACAGCACCCAGGCTACTGAGTACCTACCACGGGCCGACCGCCATGGGAGGCCCCGTGGGTGGAGGTAAAAGAACAGAGAAAATGTAATCTGCGCCGATACTGCTGCCCTGCTCTTCTGAACATGGCAAAGGCTCCCCTCGCCAGGGTTAAGAGCCACCGAAGCCAAAGCCTCAAGTGCCATCTTACAGCCTTCATTCAACGTTTCTACCAGCGTTTCACCTCAGAAGACCAGCCAAAGGGCCTGCGTGTGCTGCCTTCTTGAACTTTCAACTTGGTAAGCTAGTTGATATGGGAATTGAGTATTCACCACCCACACACAAAAGAATTCCATCAGTGCTAAAAAGCAAAGGAAATAAGAGGGAGCTGCCAGCATTGCGGGCCCAGGCCACAGAACCCAAATGTCTCTAGGCCCTGGAAGTATGAAAAAGTACAAAGGGAACTAGCTGTGTGAACAGGAAATAGAAGAGAAGAGAGGGTTTAACTGCCCCTGGATCAAAGATATTTTGCAAAGAAGATTATTTAAAAGAAGATTCTGCTTAGAATCAAGCTGTCTCAGGCAGCCACACAGGAAAGGCTCATCCCAATGGCACATCCGTGATTTGGCTACTCACCAAAGGTGCCGGTCTCCGTGACAGCCGGTGCCGCCTGGGACTGAATATTACACATTGCTTCATATGTACAGCTCTCGATCTGCTGGTCACAATCACACGCTCTGAACCAGAAGGAAAGTGGCATATGATCTTCGGAAACAGAACTCTGTTATCTGCAAACGTATTAAGCCTAGTCTATTCTTCACTACCCTAGACCCTGAGTCTACCGAGATAGCATTTTCCTTTTGCCAGGACCACTAACAAACGGCACAAGATTGACTGTTACGACGCACAATGGGCGTGTGGTTTTGAAACTACTGTGACAGTGAGGAAGCAGAAATGGAATTGCTTATAGGTGCAAGGGGCCAAACCCTGGGGTACGTAGGCTCCACTCGTCTTTCTGCTTTCATTCTGGCTGGATACCACCACATAGGGAGCAGCCAGGCAGGTGAGTGGTGTCAACTGAGTCCCCAGAGAAGACTGCTGTGAACGTACCGTGAACTCTGGGTCGTGTCCAAAGGCCGTTTCCCATCCAGCTTTGGAAGCCCTAGAGGCCTGGAGGAGGGGGTCATATACTCCGTGTCCTCCTCACTTTCACCCTGCTCCCCAGGGGGCAGCTTTGGCACAGGAAGCGGCCTGGAAGAGGAAGACGACAGAAAAAGAAAATGAAAACAATTAACAAGCTGCAAAACGTGCAGGTGTGAAATGAGTGCTTCGAGACAGGCCGAGACTCCGATCTGACAGGGCAAAACAGATGCCACCTAGGGAACTGTTACCTCTTCTGGTCAAGACAGGTTAATTATGACTAAACAAACGGACTCGAAGTTTTACTTTCACCTGACCACAGACACAGCTATGCTGTCTGAGACGGGCTACATGGGAACAGCGTCTAGTCCCCAAATAAACTGGGGTCCCAGCCCAAGAGCTAGCGTGACAGTTTTTCCCTCACCAGGCAGAAAGCGAGCAGTTGCCGTGACCTTGTGACAATATGCTAGGAACATATGCCAGATCCTAATTCTAACATCTACCTACGGTTTCAAAGACTATGCAGCTTGTTGAAAGCTTCCTCATAGGTTATCTCCCAGTTTAAGCACCTTTTCTCCTTGTTTTATAAAACAAAACTCTGACATAAAGAGAGACCAAGGGCCTTGGTAGGCTGCATCAACTCTGAGATGGGACCTCCCATCTTCTGACTCCTGCTTCAGGGATCTTGCTGTTACACCAAAGCTCTCACCTAGTAGGTTTGGAAACAAACCTTCTCCTGCTCCTTCCCCCACCCAAGAAACTTGACAAAAACAACAGGAAAACAAAACAAAACAAAACCACAAGACACATGCACAGGTGCACACACATACACACAACTGCTGCTGCTGGGAATGTGAGTTAAAGAGGGTAGCTCCTCCCTTCCTCTTTGTATTTTTTTTTTTCCCCACACACTCAATAAGGAGTACCTACTGGATTTATCTGAATTTACTCCACGTTTCTTTTTCCTAATTTATAAAAGCCAAGAGCCGCTTACTATAAAACACTTAAAGTGTTATACATTTATAGAACACTAAGTGACAGCCCCTATAATCTAACTGGAGATTTTTTTTATGTCTATACATTACTTGATCTGTGTGCTGCATGCTGAAGTTCTGAGGTAGAAGCATATTAGAATCTACAATTTGCTCTGAAATATGCTCACGAAGTAAGATAGACTGATGGATGGACAAAAGTATAGACAGACAGGTGCCTGGCTGGCTCAGTTGCTGGAGGGTGTAACTCTTAGTCTCAGACTTGTAGGTTTGAGCCCCACGCTGGGTGTAGAGAAGATTTAAAAAAAAAAAAAGGAGTAGATGAACTAGGGGGCATTATGCTAAGTGTAATTAGTCGGAGAAAGACAAATATCATATGACTTCATTCATATGAGGAATTTAAGATACAAAACAGATGAACATAAGGGAAGGGAAGCAAAAATAACACAAAAACAGGGAAGGGAACAAAACATAAGACTCTTAAATACAGAGAACAAACTGAGGGGTGCTGGAGGGGTTGTGGGTGGGGGGATGGGCTACACGGGTGAGGGGCATTAAGGAATTTACTCCTGAAATCATTGTTGCACTGTATGCTAACTTGGATGAAAAAAAAAAAAAAAAAGTGTAAGTGAACGTTAATAGAGACCAGGTGGGGAGTATATGGATGCTCACTGTAAAACTCTGTCGCCCTGACGCTATGCTTGAAACTTTTCATAATATATTGTTGATGGGAAAAACCTATCAAGATTAAGAAAAATATCAAGGATTGGTGAAGATATGGGGAAATGGTATATTCATATAGTTTTAGAAATAAGAAATTGGGGGGCACCTGGGTGGCTCAGTCGGTTAAGCGTCCGACTTCAGCTCAGGTCATGATCTCACAGTTTGTGGGTTCAAGCCCCACGTCGGGCTCTGTGCTGACAGCTCAGAGCCTGGAGCCTGCTTGGGATTCTGTGTCTCCCCTTCTCTCTGCCCCTCCCCTGCTCATGCTCTGTCTCTGTTTCTCAATAATAAATAAATGCTAAAAAAAAAAATAAAAATAAAAAAGAAAGAAGAAATTGGTACAATTTTTCTGGAGCGTAAATCAGCAAAAATATTTAACCAAACAGGCATATACTCAGGCTCAGCAATTCCATTACTAAGAATTTTCCCTAAGGAAATAAGAATATTCACTAGAGCATTATTTAGGATACTGAAAAAATAGGTGATTACCTGTCAAATAATAATGTACTAAATCAAGTAACCCTGGAACCACATATGCAGCAATATACCTGAAGCCAACTGGGTCCCTCGGTGCCTTAGAGGTTCCAAGCAGGAGCCTCAGAGGCTTAATTCCTCCTACCACAGCAGGTCTGTTCTTATCTATTTTACCTACTAAGGTTCCAATTAAGTCAGTTCCGCTGCTTTGTAATCATTTGCAGTAACTTGAAAATCATCGTAGTAGGAGAATATGTAATGACATCCTAGGATGTTCAAGTTCCTCCTAGTGAAAAAAAAGCACGTACGACAGGATTCCATACCCACAAAGAATGGCAACGAAGATATCGTCAAATTGCTAACGACTGTCTCAATCTAGGTGGTAAGATTATGGATGACTTTCATTTCTTCAGTGTCACATATCTCTACTTTCTAAATATTCTTTAGCTGATTACTTTCATAAAGAGAAAAAGGTCATTAAAAGGGCAAGCAAAAAATTTTAACTATTAGAATTCTTTTTGATGTTAGTAAAAATATAAAACTGCACTTCCTTCTCATTAAGGATCTTGGCAATACATACTTCAAAACACTCACAATCTCTTGTCCTAGTAATTCTACTTTGGCTGTATCTCTGGTTATGTAAAGATATTCAATGAAGCAAATTTATTACGGTAAGAGGTTTTATACTATCCAACAACAGGGCAATGGTTAAATATGTAATGTTATAGCCAGCTACATTATATGATACTATACAATCATTACAGTGACTATTTTGAAAAACTTTTTTAAAAATTTTAATTAACGTACGTTGCAATATTGATTTCAGGAGAACTCAGTGATTCATCACTTACATATAACACCCAGTGCTCATCACAAGTGCCCTGCTTAATGCCAATCACCCATCTAGCCCATCTCCCACCCACAATCTCGATCAACCCTCAGTTTGTTCTCTATCGTTGAAAGTCTCTTTCGGTTTGTTTCCCTCTCTCCTCTTACACCTCCCCTGTTCCATATGTTTACTTGCTTTGTTTCTTAAATTCCACATATAAGTGAAATCATATGGTATCTGTCTTTCTCCGATTGGCTTATCTTGCTTAGCATAATACATTCTACCTCCATCCACATTGTTGCAAATGTTAAGATTCCGTTCTTTTTGATGGCTGAGTAATATTCCATTGTATATATAAGCACACCTTTTATCCATTCATCAGTCGATGGACATTTAGGCTCTCTTCCTAGTTTGTGGCTATTGTTGATAACGCTGCTATACACACTGGGGTGTTAACTTTTTTAATGATAGGGAGAAATGCCCAAAATATAAGGCTGAGGTTAATAAAAGGGAGACTATGCAACTATACTTTGATTTAAAACTTACATGTCAGACATGACCAAGTAGCAAACATCATCCAACTGCCTCAAACAGCTATACAAACAGGATTAAATATAAAAGAAAGGAGGCACTGGAGAGCGGCCTGGCAGCCAAGGCTCAAGAGGCCAAGACACCAGAGAAGACTATACCATGAAGTAAGCCTCATACAGCGGTTCTGAACTTGAGATGTGAAGGCAGTTTGAACAGGCTGGGGAGAAAGGGACTAGAAATTTGGGGTTCCAAGATGGCCAAGACACAGGAGGCCAAAAATCCTGGAGAAGGGCACAGGGAAGAAGTGGGTCTGAAATTCTGCCACTGTCTTCCCTGGAGCTATGGCTAACCCCTGACCCGTGTCTGGAGGCCAGTAGATTCTGAGAAACCAAGCAGATGGTGGTACCTGAAGGGCTCAACTGATACTCTGGTTATCTCACTAACCTGGAGAGACAAAGCTGGAGCTAACACGTAGGGCCTTTCAAAGATTACACTTCACGTGTTCAGTAACAAAAAGAAGAATGGAGAATTTTATTAGAAAATGAGAATCAGTACATTTTTCAAAATCACGTGGAAATGCCAGAACCTTAAAACACATGGATTTAGGGCAGATTAGAAGTTGCAAAAGAGAAGATCAGGGGACTGGAATAGAGTACAAACTACTGAGATCAAAGTAAAAAGAGGAAAGGAAAACAGCAGAGAGCAGAAAAGGTGGATGAGGCACGGCCAAGAGGTGGGACATTTGGGTAACTGTGGTCACAGAAGGAGAAGGGAAAGAGGTGGCAGTGCTCAGTCTATTTTAAGAGAGTGGCTTGAAATTTTCTAAAACATGTTTTAAAACATTAAATCACAAAATCGATCAACTCTACGAACCTTAAGTAGAATAAAGAAAACTAGGAGCATTATAGTAACAGTGCTGGGCTCCAAAGACAAAGAGGTCTTATACAAATAGTCATGCAAAGAAACACTACCCATAAAGAAGCAACATTAAGCCTGAGAGCTAATGTTTACAAAGGAATATTCTTAAAATGCTGCAAGAAAGCAATGGTTTGTAATTGTATTTTTTTTTTTTTTTTTTTTTTTTTAACATTTGAGAGACAGAGACAGAGTGCAAGCAGGGGAGGGGCAGAGAGGGAGACATAGAATCCAAAGCAGGCTCCCGGCTCTGAGCTGTCAGCACAAAGCCCAACACAGGGCTCGAACTCACAAACCATGAGATCATGACCTGAGCTGAAGTTGGATGCTTAACTGGCTAAGCCACCCAGGTGTCCCCCAACCCCAGTTTTTTTTTAAGTTATCTTTAGGGACGCCTGGGTGGCTCAGTCAGTTGGGTGTCCAACTTCGGCTCAGGTAATGATCTCACATTTGTGGGTTCGAGCCCTGCGTCGGGCTCTGAGCTGACAGCTCGGAGCCTGGAGCCTGCTTTGGATTCTGTGTCTCCCTCACTCTCTCTGCTCCTCCCCCTCTCATGCTCGGTCTCTGTCTCAAAAATAAAAGAAAACATTAAAAAAAAATAAAGTTATCTCTACACCCAATGTGGGGGTCAAACCTACAACTCTGAAATCAAGAGTCACATGCTCCACTGAGCCAGCTGGATGCTCCAACTTCATAAAAATTTAAAAAATGTTTATGCATTGAAAAACTCTATCCACAATAAAATGGCAACCCATAGAATGGGAGGGAGTTACTTGTGAATCATTATCTGATAAAGGATTAGCATCCAGGATATACAGACAACTTCTAAAACTCGATGACGACAACAAAAGAACAAACAATCCAATTAAAAAACAAGCAGGTGCCTGGGTGGCTCAGCTGGTTTCAGCTCAGGTCAAGATCTCACCGTTCATGGGTTCAAGCCCCTGTCCCTGTCCTGTCAGCGCACAGAGCCTGGGACTCGGTCTCTCTCTCTTTCTGCCCCTCCAAAGCTTGTGCTCTCTCACTCAAAATAAATAAGCAAACTTAAAAAAATTAAAAATGAGCAAATGCCTTAAATAAACATTTTTCCAAAGTAGGTTAATGTGATTGATCAATAAACACATCAAACGATGCTTAACATCACTAATCATTAGGGAAATGCAAATCAAAATTATGAGAAACCACCTTATACCCATTAGGATGACTACTATAAAAAAAACAAAACAAAACACCAAAACCCCCCAAAATAACAGGTGTTGGCAAGAATGCAGAGAAACTGGAACCCTTGCACACTGGTGGGGAGGATGTAAAATGGTGCAACAGCTGCTGCGGGGAAATGGTATAATGGTGTCTTAAAAAAATTAAAAAAAGAATGACCCTATGATCCGGGAATACTAGTTCTGGGTACAGAGTCGCCAGACCTGGAGGTAGGGCCCGGAAGAGTCCTTGTTCGCTCGCCTTCACAGCGGCTGCAACATGGACGCAGCCCAAGTGTCCATCCACCGATGAACGGATAAGTGCGATGTGGTGCGGCAGTCACCCTTTATCTGCAATTTCTGTGGTTTTACTCCCCCACTGTCAACTGCGGTCTGGAAGCAGACGGTCCTCCTCCTGCCGTACCCTCGGAAGGTCAACAGTGGCCTAACACGACATCACAGTGTCTACATCGCTCGCCTCCCTTTGTCTCGTCACATCATCCCAAGAAGTGTGAGAACAGTACAGTATTCTGAGAAACACCACATTCATACACTTTTATTATACACACTGTTTCAACTGTCCTGTTTCAGGGTTACTGTTGTTCATCTCTCACTGTGCCTAATTTATAAATTACACTTCATCATGTCTGTACGTATGTATAGAAAAAACATAGCATACACATCCTTCAGTACTATCCTTGGTTTCAGGCACTCACTGGGGGTCTTGAAATGCACCCCCTGCAGATAAGGCACGGGGTGGGGGTGGGGGTACTACATACAACTGGAATATTATTCAGCCTTAAAGAGGAAGGAAATTCTGCAACATTCTGCAACATGAATTATGGTAAGTGAATTAAATCACAAAAAGACAAATACTGCATGATTTCACTTACAGGCGGTAGAGTGATGAAAATCATAAAGATAAAGAGTAACGGTGGCTGCCAGGGGCTGGGGGAGGGAAGAATGGGACGCTACTGTTTAATAGGTACAGAGTTTCCGTTTTACGAGATGAAGAGCTACAAGCATGGATGGTAGTGATGGTTGCGTAAAGTGAATGTATTTAATACGCTGAACTCTACGCTTATAAATAAGATGGTACAGTTCATGTGTTTTTTTTTTTTACCACACAAAAAGCAGACACCTAAGAATCAAAATTTAAAACTAAGAATTAAGAATTGTTTACAAAAGTCAACAGAACCAGAACTGCTTCTTTGAGAAGATGAATAAAATTGTTAAGCCCACCAAGACAAAGAACATGCACAGAGAAAAAAATTTAGTCCAAAACAAAGAATATAATAATTCTGAATTGACACAAATACAGATCAATTTTTATTTTCTTTATACTCCCTGGGGGTTTTCTAAATTCCATGAGTGAGCGGTTTTAACAGTACCAACTCCACTGTGAAATATAGCTTTAGGGGTGCCTGGGTGGCTCAGTCGGTTGAGCATCTGACTTCAGCTCAGGTCATGATCTCACAGTTCGTGAGTTCGAGGCCTGCCATCAGGCTCTGTGCTGACAGCTCAGAGTTCAGAGCCTGCTTTGGATTCTGTGTCGCTGTCTCTCTCTGCCCCTCCCCTGCTCGCGTGCTGTCTCTCTCAATAAATAAAAGCTAAAAAAATTATCTTTCGAGATACAGCTTTAGTACTTACCTGGCAGCCAGAGAATAAATGGCACTGGCAGATGCAGAAGGTTTGATTTTGGGGTGCTCACACTCTGAACCTGCTAATGGGCTGTTATTCATATTCTAGAAAGAAAAGTGGTAAAAAAAAAAAAAAAAAAAAGAACCTTAGAACCTTCTTAACACAGCTCAGTGTCTCCTCTTATTTAACTTATTAAAAATAACAAGAACTGTAATATAGACACAGACAGCACTCTCAACGCCGTGCTTATGGGTTATTACATCCCACCACAAGTAGGGTTGCTTTCAGGCTCTGAAGAAAGTTTAAATGTAAGGGTTAGGAAGACAGAAATCTAAAAAGAGTCAAGAGATGGGGTTTTTTCTTTTAATTCTGGAAGATCTGAGGAAATTGGCTGTCTACACAAATACCATTTCTAACTTTAAAAATCTGTACCTCTTTCTACACTGGTGCCACCAGAAAGTCAAGCCTAATTTATTCTCGCTAATTATAATTAGACTGCCTATCACACAGATGCCACTTACATGTCAGCTACCCTCCCCCTTCTCTTGCAACCAAGAAATATGCGGTTCATTTAAGGGCCACAGCATTCCTCAACTTCACCACTCACAGAACATTCCCTCTCTTTTTATTTGTCTGAAGAAGACGGACAGCATTACTACTTAGTTATACTGCTAATTAGCCTTCAACTATCTGTACAGCATGCAAGAAGTAACACTGCTCACAGACACACGAGAAGGCAGGGCAATGAAATGTGCGCTCTACCATCCTCCCTCTTGCTTACCTAGCACCAGCTACATAAGCCCCTTTGTGATTCCTCACAGACTCTCCCCAACTCACTGGCTTCCCCTTCATCCTGGACCGGTCTCCCTCAGAATCAGCACAGCTCACTCCAGGTCTTTGCTCAGAAATGTACCTCATCCCTCCACGTACCCCCTCACCCCAATTCCAGCTGTCCCTACACCCCCTTTTTGCGCTACTTTCCCCCAGAGCACTCATCAGCACCCAACATCCTCTATTTCATTAACTCACCGAGTTTATTTTGTCTTCACTCCAGCAGAATGCAAACTTTGTAAGGGTAGGATTTCTTGTTGAGTATGTACTTAAACGAACCAACAGAAGGACGAATACACCTCCCCACCCCCGGGTCTGGATCCCTTATCTCATGCTTGTTCAATGAACCAACTAACCTTTCTTCAATCTATTCTCTCAGCAATCGTTTTGCATTACTACTACTACGACTACTACTACTACTACTACTACTACTACTACTACTACTACTACTACTACTACATGTACCTCTTAAAACCATCATTTTGCTCATGTCACTCCACCCATTTAAAACCTTCAAATGCTCATTTCCCACCAAATAAATTCAAATTCTTTTGGCCTTGATGGGATGTTCAAGGTCCTCTAATCTAATACTAATGCTCCTTTCATGACCTTTCCCCCACTCCAATACACAAAACTCTGCTCCACTCAGACTAATCTATTTCTAATTCCACAGCACACCTCAAGCATTTGTGTCACTGTGGTTCTGACCTTAAAACTATCCATTTGGGAAAGAACACTTCAAATTCAGATGCCATTCATTCCATAAAGCTCTGATGATTGCTCTATTTGGAAATAACCTCTCCTTTCTCCGAAACTGAAGTGTTTTCTATTTATACTACACGAATCCAGCCATACCTACATATACACACACATGCACACGCACGCACCCACACACGTATCGTAGTATTTACAAAACATGCCTTATCTGCTCTACTGATACCCTTCTTGAGGGTATACAAACTTCTGAGAGTACGGATTCCGTTTTATTATCTGACTGCTATACAAAACATATACAAAAGTGTGACCCGTTCAATGCCATCCACAAATATTTGTTAACAGGCTAAATAATTCCAAAAGCAGGACTCACCATGGAGGTATCCACACTGAATGGGCTTCCAAGCCTAGGCCCATCTGTTCTGGGTTCCATTTGGGAGGGCAATGAAAATGGAAGTGAATGCCGGTTGGTTAATTCTCTACCTGTCCAGGGGTCACTAGAGTTTGGGGCAACCACTGGTACTTTGGGGATCGGCCGAGGCAGCCATGATTCCCCAAGGCGGCTAGAGGGAACAGGGGGCAGTTTGTCCCTGGACGGACAGTCGCCTGGTGTGCAAGGTAAGGGGCGTCTCTGAGGCCGGGTTTCTGCTCCAACAGAGTATGGCCGGTCTGGAGGGGGCGGTGGTGGAAGATCTCGAAGCGTGGGAGGTATTGGTAATGGTTTGTCCTTATGAAGGGAGGAGCCAGAAGCTGCCTGTGGACGCAGGAGGAAAGCAAATCAATTCAACTCACTAATCAAAAACAACAATAACAAACACCCAACAATAACCACACGCACACAAAACCCACTAATCCACAACAAAGAATCAGAAAACCGTAGAAACGAATAATGTCTTACCTTAGAAGCACTTCCGAGCCCAGAAGCACTTGAAGGAATAGACACCCGCTGTTGCAGAAGGTCAAGTCGCGGTGGCACCGGGGGAAGGGAGGCTTGCGGGGCCATTGAAAATGGAGAAGGAGGCCGTTCCACCTGACACAAATCAAATTCCCTAATAGGTTATTCTTGTTTGAGGGCGTGGCACCTTTCGACTCCTGTGAAAGCTGCAGACAGCAAGCAAGTACTATGCGAACACTGACTAGAACTGCCTATGGCTCAGACTTCCTGAATCAGTCCTGTGTCACCGTAAGAGGGCGCTCTCAATCACAGAAACACCACACACATGCAAGATACAGGCAAGGATCTGGAAATGGCTGTGCTACAGAAAGCTTCCTAGCTTACAACTGAAAACAAATATTACAATTTTCCACATCCTCGCCTTCAGAAAAATAAATCTTTTCAAGGTGACAAATATGAACCCATATAAAAAGAAAGGAGCGGACATTAACCTTTCAACAAGTCACTTGGGGAAAAATACAATTAAGGCACAGGACAATGAAAGAGATCAAAGATGACAAATTCTCCATGGGTTATTAGGATACAAAGAAGAAAAAATAAAGATGTTTTAAGAGGAAAACAACCAACAGTGTCGCTAAAAAACATCCTGAGTCCTTCTGAAGAAATAAGTTATTTCCATTCGGCAATTTAAAGGGATTAATATTTTCTATCCATCTGTGTTCTTAAAAAATGAGGTGCCAAGTTAGACGAAGCCATACGTGTCTAAGCTCTTCCACTTCCGTGCCTATAGCAGGGCGATGAACAGCTGATACGCTTTTCCAAGTAAGCCATCAAGAGGATGCATAATTCGTACAAAATGCTACCTGGCATCTGCATTCTGTTCCAGGAAGCAATACAGACAGTATGGGCAAATATGTATTACACGCACTTATATAATAGTACAGAAAAGTAACCGTTCACATCGTTAGTCCTGTCATTAATGCTGGGTGGTAAAGGAGGGCAAAGAAAACCCTCATCATCAGCTACCTGCTTTTTCTCATGCCTAAGAAAATTGGCTCCATGTTAGTGGTGCATGGCGATGCAGCAGGAGCAGCCAGGCACCTCAAGCGTTAAGAAAGCGAGAGGTTATTAGTCAGGTTAATTCTCACTTCATCATTAGTTTCTAGCCAGTCCCGGTGTCCCGGTTTTTCCATGAAGGAGCCTTGTATCTTTATGTGCCATTTCGTTCTGCTCACCAACCCCAGACCTGATTAAAGCCATCTTCTAGCAACTCTCCCAACTTCTGGTTTCTTATCTCGCCAAATCTTTTTGCTCACCATTACCAGCTTAGCCATCCTTAAATATGCAGTGGCTCAAAAAACCATCTAACAGTAACTCTCACTTACCCAGCGTCTCAACTCTGGAATTCCAACCTCCTTGCCTTTGTTCAAGTTGTTTCCCAATCTGAAAGGCCCTCTCTGCCTTTTCTTTTTTTTTTCTTAAGATTTTATTTTTAAGTGATCTCCATACCCAACATGGGGCTTGAGCCCACAACCCTAAGAGTCATTCGTTGTGCCGACTAAGCCGGCCTACGTCAAGCCCTCTCACCATCTTTCGCTCATTCTCACTCCTGAGGTGCAGAGGTTGAGCTAATCGTACTATGTAATTCATGGCTCACCATCGTAACTGACCCTTGCAATGTTCTTTTATCTCAACATATAAGAAAGTTCCAGAAAAGGTGAAAAACAGAGAAGAAATTACCAGAGAACTAATAAAACAAGAATGTTTCTGTGACCTAACGGACACAAATATCCACAGGAAAGGTTTACTGCACAGTTAGCCCAATGAAGGAAAAAAACCCGTGACAAACAAGCAAACAAACAAACCAAAAATGCCCTTACATTTTCAAGGGATCAAGGATAAGGAAAATAACCTAAAAGCTTCTTGGGACAGAGGGAAATGGGGCACCAAATAGCAAACTAGAAACTAGAAGCGAAGTGAAGCCCTAACAATTGAGAGTTGAGTCTTTTTCAACCTACTATTCTGTAACCAGTCCGTCTGAAAGTGGAACAAAGACAATATGATATCAAACGTCTCAAAAATTCCACCTCTCACCTTTTTGAGGACATACTCCACCCAAATAAGGCAGTAAAGCAAAGAAGAGGGAATGTGGGAGGTTTCATGGGGTGAGAGGAAGGCTCCAGGGGCACAGCACCCCCAGAAAGTCCAGGCTGGGGCTGCAACGTGAAAGACTCCCATATGGTCCTACACTGTATTACATACTGTCTACTGTATTTAGAGAATTGAGAGGATCCTGGACAGCTTGGTTAAGACTTGGCAGTGACAGGTAAAGATGGAAAACTAAGGAAATAAAAATAAAGCAATTGTCCCAAGAAGAGCAGAAGGCCGTACGAGAAAACAGCAGCAATGACATCGTAGTATATTGGAGCAGTAGGGAGCAGGATCATTTACACACCGACTAATGATTTGGCCAAAAACCACTCAAATGTAGTAGGGGATATGGTGTAGGAAGAAGGGAGACGATAAACCCTTTTGCACAACACCTGAGGTGAACAGAGACTACAACTGAAGAGGCAAAAGAAAGTAGCGTTAAGTCTGAGTGGGGCACACAGAGGAGCCAAAGGGAGGGCAGTGGAGGCAGGGAGCCAAGGTTCTGCCAGACTTCTAGCAATTCTTTTACACTTACCAAAAAATCCACACATTTATCATTTCGATTTTGTAATAAGCAGATTCACTGCATTAAAAATAATTTGAAATAAAACAGCAACAAAAAATCCTAAATAGCAGTTACCCAGGACATGACGACACAGGCACTCTCCTAGTCTTATAGACCTTTCGTAGTGATTTTACAATAAAAAACTGGGGATAAACTTTAGTATCTATACTAAAAAAATTAAGTATTTTATAAAATATTTTATTCATACAAATGCAAAGAATAAACACCTACATAGTACATCTAAGAAACACAATAGGGCCATCTCTGTGAAATTCCCCTGTGCCTCTCACCTAATTGTATCTTTTCCTCCATCACAGACTCTAAATGTACATTCACTTTCATTCAGCAATTCCACTGCTAGAAATTTATCCTACAGACTTGCAAAAGAACACCAGTCTGTGTAAGTCTAGAAAAAATACAAAATGTTCATTAAGAGACTATATAAATTGGGGACACCTGGGTGGCTCAGTCAATTAAGCATCCAACTCCTGGTTTGGCTCAGGTCATGGTCTCATGGTTCCCGAGTTCAAGACCCAAGCTGGGCTCCACACTGACATCGCAGAGCCTGTCCGGGATTCTCTCTCTGCCCCTCACCGGCTCACTCTTTCTCAAAAATAAGCAAACTTTAAAAAAAAAAAAAAAAAAAAAAAAAAAAAAAAAAAAGACTACATAAATTGGGGCACCTAGCTCAGTTGGTGGAACATCTAACTCTCAATTGCAGGGTTGTGAGGTACAGCCCCATGTTGGATGTAGAGATTACTTAAAAATAAAATTTTTAAAAAAGGAGAGACTATAAATAAATTATGGAATAGCCAAATGATAATACATGAAGCTGTTTTTTTCTCGACTTGAATTTTTACGGTGTATGTTTATTACTTTTATTTAAATGAGTAAATTTAAAGTCATTCATACAGATCACATTAAGAAAATGTTTTACAACCAGTTTTTGTTTTGTTTTGTTCTTACAAAAATAAGATGACACTATAGTATACAACTTCTTTTAACAATATACATTAGGGGTGCCTGGGTGGCTCAGTCGGTTTCGGCTCAGGTCATGATCTCACAGTTCATGGGATGCAGCCTTGCATGATGGGGCTCTGTGATGATACTGCAGAGCCTGCTTGCTATTCTCATTCATTCATTCATTCTCTCTCTCTCTCTCACAATAAACTTTAAAATCTGTAGATAGATATATACGTGAGACAGCTTTCCACTAAAGTGTATGTAAACTGAACTCCTTCTGTAGAACATTCCATTATGTGGACTGTGGTAGCCAGAATGAGGAATCTCTGTACCCCAGCCCAAAGGTGTTCATGCACACCCCAAAACCCAGAAACTGTGGATACCTTACTTTCCTTGGTAAAAGGAACTTCGCTGATATGATTAAGGGTGTGGATCTTGAAATGGGGGAATTATCCTGGATTATCAGGATGGGCCATCTAATCCCAAGAGTCCTTAAAAGCAGAGAACCTCCTAGAGATAAGGCGGAAGGAGGAGGAAAGGAGTCCAGGATCCAAAGAATGGGGCTGACCACTGGAAGCTGGGAAAAGCACAGTCAGCAAGGACACAGGGATCTTACTCCTGCAACTGGCAATGGAACTAAACTCTGCCAAATCCAAATGAAAAAGGAAATGCATCTTCCCCTAGAGCCTACAGAAAGAACTAGCTTGACCACACATGTGCTGCACTTCCGGGCTTCGAAACTGTAAAAATACTTTTGTGTTGTTTCAAGCTGCCAAATGTGTAGTGATTTGTTACAACAGCAACAGAATACAAGCACATGGATGTATCATAATTTCTTACTGCTGGACATGTGAGTTCATTCTGATTTTTCATGATTATAGATAATGCTGTAAGAATAACTACATCCACATCTTTGTGTGCTTGTCTGAGTCTTTTTTTTTTTTTTTTTTTTAAATTTGAAAGAGCGAGCACTCATGTAAGCCGTGTGAAGTGCAGTGGGAATGACAAAGAGAATCTTAAGGAGGCTCCACACTGAGCAAAGAGCCCGACGTGGGGCATGATCCCAGGGATCATGACCTGAGCAAAATCAAGAGTCAGACATTCAACCTGCCGAGCCACCCGGAAGTCCCATTCAGGATAAATCACTAAAACTGGAATTGCTAGTTTAAACTCTGAACATTACACATTTTGATAGATGTCAAATTGTCCTTCAAAAAGATGGGCTAATTTGTACCCACATCAACACTGAATGTGATGCCTATTTCTCCACAGTATTACTCCTCTATAAAAATTTCATAAAGGGGTAATCGTAATTTTAAATAAATACATCCATGAAAGCTCACCTCGTTATCTTTTTATTCAGCTTCCCTAATATTCCAGGAGTTACCAATAAATTTTCATGAATGAACACACAGAAATTTATGTAAGAACATAAAGCTGCTTTAGAGGTCAAATTAATCTCTTAAAAAAAGCCTGTTATAAGGGGCCAAAACTTCAAAAAATCTGTCCACTTCAAAAAATCAAAAAGGTACACCTCACTTCAGATTTCCTCAAATATGTTATTGATACAGCATAGATTTATCAATCCTGTTTTGAAGCAGTTTCAATTCCCAAACATTCAAAGTAATTACTAAGTACTCAATTTTGAGTAGTTAATTACAAATAAGACCTGGCTCTTGCTTTCCAGGAATTTATAATATACCAGGAAATACGTTTATAAAATATTACAGGATAGTAAGTTCTCTGACAGACATATTCAGTGTCCCAGAAACACCCGTCACACCTAGAAATGATGTATGTGTCAATACATGTGAACTAGGGCTGTAGGAGGCAGGGAACAGTCTGGAAAGGTTTCCTACAAAATGAAAACTCAGCTAAATTACATAGAAACTACCACGACAAAAGCATGGAGAGATTTTTAGTGGTTTGGCCTTGCTGGACCACAAAACAAAGCAGAAAGGATTATAAGGGCCAAGTGCCTGGAAAGGAGAATGGCTTAACCCATTAAGTACTGAGAAGTCTGTGATAATAACAGTATGAGGCAAAGGAATGAGGTGATCAAGTCTGCACGAAAAGAGAGGAGGAGGACAGCCTGAAGTAAGGCAGTGGCGATGAGGACAGAGAGGAGACATACTGGATACAATCATTTAAGAGATCAAATCCATTCTTTCAATACTTATGGAGCACCTACTATGTGCCAGGCAGTAAGGTACTGATATGAAAGAAAGCTGCCCGTGAGTTTGTAACACTCTAGAGAACCTAAAGTGTATCAGAAGGTTTTTGTTTGCCCTCCTGTTTGCCCTCCATTGGCTAAAATCTTCAAGGACTGCCTTACTTCCAATTAGTGAATAAATCCCGTTTTACCCTACCCACTCATGTTACAGAATTGGATCTCATCCTTGCCTGGCCTTTATGTTTCCTCTCTTTACCTGGGCCTTTCCAGTTTGTTTAGTTTCTACATGGTACCTCCTACCGCCCTCTGGTCACTTCAGTTGTCATTTATTTCGTTACTAACAGTGCCTCTCCCTTCCACAATCTCCCCTTCCAATGCCAAGACGTTAGGAAAGAAGGCGAGAAGACCAAATTCTCCTCACAGCAGCAAAATAGGGTCCCACTGTATTATACCCCCCTCATTTTCTCCAACAAGCTATGTGAGTAAAGCCAGTTCTAGGACATAGGGCATGGGCCTTAAAGCCGGAATGTCTGGCCACAGACCCTGATTCAACTCAACAACGGTGTGATTTTCAGCAAATTCCTTAGCCTTGCCATGCCTTGGTTTCTTCATCTGCTTAATGAGAAGAACAGTTGTCTACTCCTGGGTTACTGGAGTATATACGAGTATAGGACTGTTAGAGTTAAAATAAGAGAAGTACTTAACGTGGTAACTCTCGCATAATAAACGCTCAATAAACATAAGCTACTGTGACCCCTTGTAGATCAAGGTCTTCAGGTGCTCTATCACTTTAGAGCACAACTCACCACGGAGTTTGCCACAGTCTCTTAAACTGCAGTCTTACCTTGGCCCCAGCCAATTCCTTCATCATAAAGAGAGAATCATCAGCTCGTTCATCGTCATCATCCTCATAGTTTGGGGAAGGAGCTCCCTCGGCTCCTTGCCTCAGCAGGCTGCCGCTTCCTCTAGGGTCAAACGGATCTACCACAATGGGCTCAGTACCTTTAATTTCACATCGGCAGAAAGGACAGCCCTGGCCTTCTGATTCCTATGGAGGAAAACAGGAAATAGTAACAGACAGGTCTCAAAGTACTGACAAGATCTGTCTGCTGGGAATTGCATTTCCTAGAGATGAAAAAAGAAATCAAAAATTCAAAACTACCCCACAAACCAAGCCATCCTTTTTTATCTGCAAAGGATACACAATCCCCAATTCTTCAGAGTAATTACACAGCTGAGAAAACGCACTGTCTGGATGCATACCTGCCAGGATGTGAGACAGGACGTGCACATGAGGTGTCCGCAGGGCTCGATTTTTACATCCTTGTCATTTTCAGCACATATTTTACACAGTTGGAATGTGGAGCCCATCTCACAGTATAATTCATATTGTTCCTTTGAGTAAAAAACAAAAATAAGCCATTACTCAGCCTATTCAGGTATTTGTTGAATGAATAAATGACTGTAACTGTAAATGCTAACAAGGGGAAAAACTAAAAAGACTGCTATTTTCTATACAAATTTTGCTTGTACGAAAGCAGTCAACAGTCTCTCATTAAAAGAGGAAAAAAAACACTCAGTCTCGGTCCTATTTTAAGTTCCTTAGAGAAACCACACACACACACACACACACACACACACACACACACACACATAAATTCACTAATCTAGTCAATGGTTTAAAATGTAAATGTTCTGGGGCGCCAGGCGGCTCAGTCGGTTAAGTGTCTGCCTTCCATTCAGGTCATGATCTTGAGGTTCGTGGGTTCCAGCCCCACGTAGGGCTCTGTGCTGACAGCTCGGAGCCTGGAGCCTGCTTCAGATTTTGTGTCTCCCTCTCTCTCTGCCCCTCCCTCTCTTGCACTCTGTCTCTCTCAAAAATAAACATTAAACAA
Organism: Cryptoprocta ferox; assembly: GCA_028646485.1. Taxonomy (NCBI): domain Eukaryota; kingdom Metazoa; phylum Chordata; class Mammalia; order Carnivora; family Eupleridae; genus Cryptoprocta; species Cryptoprocta ferox. Next base: position 106,200,302 of record CM053575.1, on the reverse strand, counting down.
AAAATAAAAATATATAAATGTAAATGTTCCAACCACTTAATACAACATTATTGTCAGTTCTGTAAAATACATACAAAAGTTGGCCTCTAGAGCTATGGTTATACCATACAACAAAATTCACCTGGGTCACTTTGATGTGGTCTTGGGGAGTTGGTTCACATAAGCCTGTCAGGTCAGGATTCTGATTCCGTCCATCTGGAAACAGATAGCTGTAAAAAGAGTAACCAGCCTCAGGGTTTTACTAAAGCCAATTTATTAACTGCTACTAATACAGGCAAATGTCATCTAGCAATTCACTCATTCTAAAAAGGTAATTCTGCATAAGTATAGAGATATATCTTACTAATACTTCAAAAACATACAGGGGCACCTGGGTGGCTCAGCAGGTTGAGCATCCGACTCTTGATTTCAGCTCAGGTCATGATCCCAGGGTTGAGGAATCAAGCCCCGCATCAGGTTCCACGTTGAGCGTGGAGCCTGCTTAAGATTCTCCCTCTCTCCCTCTGCCCCTCTCCCCTGCTCGCGCTCTAAAAACAAAACAAAAACAGAACAGTTCCAAGAAGATATTCTCAAACACTGATAGCTCTTTCTCTGGCCACAATGCCACAGGCTCTATCTTTTAACTGACAACTTTTTCAGTAAAGGGCCAGACAGTAACTGTTTTCGGCTCTGCAAGCCATGTATGTCTGTGTCAGGTCTGCTTCTTTGGTGGCTGTTTTTAAATAACACTTGAAAAAGGAAACGCTATCTCAGGTGCAGGCTGAGTGAGCCACAGTTTACCAACCCCTATGACTCCTTTTAAATAAAAACAAAAGGAGGGCAAAATAATATAACTGTTAATATGTCCCTTGAATCTTACACTGTAGAAGAACCCTGGAATAAAGTCACTGATGATCAAGTTTCACGACCCCTAAGTTCCTAGACTCCAGCAGATGACGCACAGTAGATACTCACAAGCCTTCCCTGAAGCCGTCAATCAGGGCTTGAAAGAGAGGTTTATTGTGCGGGATTGTCTGGAGAATGTTCCCATCAGCAGTGACATACCCAATAGCCCACTGACCCAGACGAGTACAGCTGAGCCGGAAAATGTAACTGCGAACAGAGATGAACAGAACCTTTTATATACTGTTATTTGGGTGGCAGGCAAGACAGAGACCAAAATCAAAAGGACCATCAATAACAGATTCTACAATGACGCCAGAGCAAAAGGAAGAAACACATAAGCTCAATTTTTAAGTGGCTTGAAAGCATTTTCAAATCCTAAGATCTGAATCAGTCAATTCCTCTGGTAAACAGACAGCTATCCTAGAACAGCAACGTGGCCGCTGGGAAGCTGATACAAGATCATGTTTCCTCCACTCTGGCAGGGGTCATGAGAATAAAACTTAGGAGGATAAAGCTCTTCGCTTCATGGCACTGACCTGCCAGGTTTGTGAATGAACTTCTGGAGCCGAGCTTTCACTTCGTCATACGTCAGGAAAGCCATGTAACCAGGATGAGTTACGGCAAGACTGTTCCAGTTCCTGAGCAAGGAGGACCACGGCTAAGGGAACAAGAGTTCAGTCAGACCACTCAGCTCCAGACCTGGAACCAACCTCGGAGCAACGATGAACAGAAGGAGAAAACCACCTTGACTCAATGATAAATTCTCCGTTTACTCACAAATTTTCAATTATGCTTGTCACTTTCAGGGAAATATCGTTGAGATAAGAGCTTAGAAAAACTAAGAAAAAACAAATACACGCTTACAGAAAGGGATTTTTCATAAAATGAAATTCGAGATCTTCTAACACAGTTCTAACCAACAGTAGTGAGGTTAAACAGCAATAAACAAAAGAACCAGAAACAGCAGGACCTACATGTACAACTAAGAAGCTGCAAACAAAGGCTTATGCAAGTGGGCATACACGCACATTATCTCTACGGAAAGAAAGAAATGAGCTCTTTCTGAAGCATCAATACATCTCAACATTAATAGTCAAGAATTTCAATTACAACAGGAGAAAAAGTTAGAAACATACATAAATGTCCAACAACAGGAAACTGATTAAATAGATCATATTATACACATTTTCTGGACATTCCACAACCATTAAGATGATGGAAAATAAGAATATTCACTAACAAAATGAGACAATAAATATGAGGGGAAGAAAGCAGAATATATAGTTATTATTTTTACCGATAAACAGATAAAAACACAGGTCAGTGGGGGTTTTCTGCTTATAATTTCCAGACTAAAAATACTTTTATATAATATATAAACTCTCAAATGTTACTTTTTTAAAAGAGCACTCCCTTCAGAAAAGTAGCAACAACTAGTTGTTATTTTTCTGTTTTTAGTATCCTACCTGAAAGAGTCTTGTAAAGATGTCAAATTCAAAAACTGAAATATAATCATTGCAGGTCAGATCAATAGTGGATTTCAGAGCCATGGCCTCGAGCCCGGAACTGATGGGATGCACTTCGTGAAGGGCCTGTCGGAAACTCTTCCAAGGGACTATTGTCCTGGAGGGGGTGGGGGTGGGAGGGAAGGCACTGAGTGAGACAACAGGCAATTCTGGGCATTGCTAAAATAATCAAGGAAAAGAAGGCCACATGAAGGTCTTAAAATCAATTTCAATTCTCTTAAAGAAGCTAAGCTGTATTTTGGATTGAGAACAGAACGGGAGTAAATGATACATTTCTTAACTTTCTAATGCACACATTAGTAACAGAAATCTTTTTCCACTATTCTTTGGCAGAAGGTCACAAACTAATCCCCTTTCTCATCTTTCTTCACACACTTGTTCTATTTAGGGAAGCATGGAAAGAGAGAGGAGATTACTCTTTTTATATAATAAATGTAATCTCTAGCCAGGCCTCAACTGAAAGTTTACGTTTAAACTAAGTTTTTACTTTTTTTTTTTTTAATGTTTATTTATTCATTTTGAGAGAGGGACTGCACACGCATGTGTGCGCACACGAGTGGGAGAAGGGCAGAAAGAGGAGGAGAATCACAAAGGCTCTGTCTGAGCTGTCAGGGCAGAGTCCAACACGGGGCTCAATCTCACAAACTGTGAGGTCATGACCTGAACCGAAATCAAGAGTTGGACACTTAACAGACTCAGCCACCCAGGTGCCCCTAAACTAACTTTTTCGAAGCATGAAATACATTCTGAGTTCTTTGAGGAACTCACACTCTCAAGGACTAGACAGGAGGAAATAGGCGTAAGGCACAGGAAGAACAGAGCTCTGATAGGATGAGAGATAAATTACTAATATAAGTGATTAAACCCCAGATAAGGCAAGCACCAGATATTACAGGATTTCTTATTTCTCAAGATCTTTATGTAAATACAAGCTCATTGCCTTTGAGAAGTTTTAAGAGATCAAGCAGCATTTTGAACTCTTTTCTAATGTAGTTATTAAGTTAAAAGAAACAAATTTAAACTTATTCCCATCCTCTTTAACTAAGTTTTTAAATCACTAATCTGGGGCGCCTGGGTGGCTCAGTCAGTTGAGCGTCTGACTTCGGCTCAAGTCATGATCTCACAGTTTGTGGGTTCGAGCCCCATGTCGGACTCTGTGCTGACAGCTCAGAGCCTGGAGCCTGTTTCCGATTCTGTGTCTCCCTCTCTCTCTGCCCCTCCCCTGCTCATGATCTGTCTCTCTCCGTCTTTCAAAAATAAATAAATGTTAAAAAAAAATTAAATCACTAATCATTTTATGTTTTACATTTATACATATTTTGAAAAAGGCATTTAAAGAGAAATTTACATTAGGATCTGTATATTCAACTAAAACGTTTTAATGTTTTTTCTATCTTTTCATTTCCTTGATCCAAAATTTCAGAGGACACACAAGAACATTTATATTAATACTTAAAAGCATAAGCTTCATTCATAAATCTGTCTATAGAATTTAAAACTTCTGTACATCAAAAGACAATATAAGGAAAGTGGAAAAACCAGCCACAGACTAGAAGATACTTGTAATACAAGTAACTAACAGACAATCCGTATCAAATCCCGACCGGTCATAACTGTGAAAAGATGCTCAATCTCCCATGTCATCAGGACTATAAAGCAAAATATGACCCCCAGTTCACATTACCAGCGTTAGGCAGATTGTGGGGCTACTGGAATACGTGTACACTGCTCACAGGAACATAAACTAGTATAAGCACTTTGGGAAGTAAGTGGACAATATCTGGCAAAGCAGAGGACGTGCAACCCCGACTCAGCTACTTGGCCCCTCGCATGGAACTAAGAAGCTCCTGCATACGAAGCTGAATATAATTTTGTTCACCTCGGCGCTGTTTATGATAGCTAATAACGTGAAACATAAGTGCCCATTCACAGCAGAATGGATGGGGAGAAAATGAAATAAATATTCAATCAAAGAGCATGGGTTAACTGAATCTGAAAAGTTTTCTCCCCCCAAAAAAAGTTACTATTCACCAAAGCAGGGAAGTAGATAGAGTAGGTCCTCCCTTAACCTGCAAGGGACACTTTGCCAAAACCTCAGTGGATGCCTGAAAATGCAGGCAGTACCAAACCCTAGATATATTATGTTTTGTCCTAGAAGCACACACCTAGGATAAGGTTTAATTTATAAGTTAGGCACAGTAAGAGATTAAGAATAATAAAATAGAAAATTACAACAATATACTGTATTGGAAGTTATGTAAATACGATCCTTCTCACTCACAATACCTTACTGTACACACCCTTCTTGTGGTGATGTGACATGATGAAATGCCTGTGTGATGTGAGGGAGGGAGGTAAAGCACGTAGGCACTGTGATGTAGTGTTAGGCTACTACTGACCTTGAGGAAATACCAGGACGATCACCTGCTTGTGGGCCACAGTTGACCGAAACCGTGGAAAGTAAGACTGCAGATGGGGGGGAGGAGGGGAAACTACTGTACATACATGTTCATTTCATTACTTTTCTCTATGCTTTCCCAAGACATAATTATTTTTTTAATAAAAAACTAAGTAGGGGCTCAGTCAGAAGACCATACGACTTGGGGGTTGTGATTTCGAGCCTCACACTGGGATTAGAGTTTACTTTTAAAAAGCTGGGGCACCTGGGTGGCTCAGTTGGTTAAGCGTCTGACTCTTGATTTCAGCTCACAGTTGTGAGATCACACCCTGCGTCGGGCTTTGTGCTGAGCGGGAGGCCTGGCTGGGATTCTTGCTCTTTCTCCCTTTCTGCTCCTCCCCCACTCTTTCTCTCTCTCTCTCTTTCAAAATAAAATAAACATTTTTTAAAAAAAGGGAAAAAAGATTAAAAATTAGATTAAAAAAAAAAATAAACAAAAGGCCAAAACATATGCTTTAGTTTTTCGTAGTTCAAATTATTTTGGGACTTACTTTTCCCCAAAAGCTTTCCTCCAAAACTCTGCAGCATCGGCTTTAGTAATACGAAATGTGTCTCCTTGAAAGAGTCCGCTTGGAAAGATTCCTTTTAGTTCCGCCAGCATGTGGCTGAAGATCAGTGACAGTTTGGTGAGGTTTCGCCTACAAATGATCAGAAGTGGAATAATTAAACACGTAAAATTATTTTTATTTTAAATACACTGAATTCACCATGTCAAGTGTGTAATTAATATGAATATAAATATACATTTATAAAGAACGTCTTCAAATATACTTTCTAGTCAATATTATTCAGAGATACTATAAAACTAGGAGAGGAGAGAGGAAGGAAACGTGCTGTTGACATATGAAATACTCTGTGATATTATCTTTATTCAAAGCAGGGTTTCAGAAACTGTTTTTGCTTTAACATCATATGAAAGATGCAGATATAACAGCGAAGACTGTGGCTCTCACTAGGTCCACCCCCATTCCTTCCATTCAAAAGATGTCCTATTGTAAATAGAAAAATGTTAACAGTAATATGTTTTAAGGCTTTTAATCTTACTCAAGCCAAATATCTGAGCATTAACTAACATGAACCAATCTACTTTTTGAGGATGACAGATAAGAGGATTCAACGAATAAATAAAGGTACAAACTTGAACACCTCTACTAATTCACTCACAAAAGAAAGGAAATGCTTAAAAAAGCAAAATATATCAGAACAGCTTTGCATAAGCTATTCTGGATTTTAAGACGAATCATCATATAACTCACACAAATTTAAATATCGAAGACCTAACAAATATTTTCACTTAAAAGCAGACCTTAAAGAGGGTAAATTTTATCACAACTCCTTACCCTATACCAAAACTGAAGTGCTAATATCCAGACCATGTAAAAATTTCTGAGTATGCTACTACTGTGCTTCAACAATCAGTGAACTTATTCTAATAACCTCTGGTAAATCTCTGCTTAATGCATGTGATTATCAAGATGCCACAGAGCACAGCGTAGAGAGTTATCTAATCACTGTGTGGGGGCGCCTGGGTGGCTCATTCAGTTAAGTGTCCGAGTTTTTATTTTGGCTCAGGTCATGATCTGAGGGTCGTGGGACTGAGCCACGCGCATTAAGATTCTCTCTGTGTCCCTCTGCCCCTCTCCCTAACTAGCGCTCTCTCTCTAAAATTCAAGAGTCACATGCTCCATCGACTGAGCCACCCAGGCACCCCTAGGTGTATACTTTAATCAGATTACCTTTCTTATCTATAATGTGCTGTCACACAGATCAAGATACAGATAGATGCTTTAGATAGTGTTATACACCAAACCGGATACAGGCTGCCCTACCTTCCCTTTGTCTCAATCATTAGCATTTATGTATTCAAAAGCCTATTCTTGTCATAAGTGGCTTATAAAATTTCGAGTCAAATGATGACCAAATGTGATTATCTAAAAATTCTCTTTAGTAGAGATTTTTCTCTTTATGTGATAATGGAGATCCCATCTTTGTCTTTCCTGTAGAGAATGCTGCACCAAAGTAACCAAGTCTCTCTAGCCCCGACTCTTGTGCAAAATGCTACTGAAATCTTTCCAGTCAGCTTTTTAACAAATCTGCTCCACTTTTCTGATATGTCTCCTTGCACTTGTACCAAGTTATTCTCTTTCTAGTTTCCTATTTGTTTTCTGAAAGCACCTACAAAAGTGATAATATATTCCTTGAAGACAGTCTAAAAATACTCATATGCTAAATAGATCAAGTGTGAGATAGGAATACAAGCACTCATCCAATCCCTGAGCTCCAGCAGCGGTTCTCCTCTTGGCACTCTAAGATCCTTCCATTACGGCTTGTTACAACTTTTACTATTTTACCAAAGAGGAAACAAAAGTCGTAAAGATCAAGGATGTATCACAGAATGGGGTGCCTGGCTGTCTCAGCTGGTAGAGTGTGACCTCGGGGTTGTGGGTTTCGAGCCCCACACTGGGTATAGAGAGTACTTAAAATAAAATCTTTAGGGGTGCCTGGGTGGTTCAGGCAGTTAGCATCCGACTCTTGATTCCAGCTTTGGTCATTATCTATCACGATTTGTGAGACTGAGTCTGCCATCAATCCTGCTTGGGATCCTCTCTCTCCCTCCCTCTTTGTCCTTCCCCTACTCTCTCTCTCTCTCTCTCAAAAATAAATAAACTTTAAAATAAAATCTTTAAAAAAAAAAAAAAGAATATATCACAGAAGAATTCTGAAACCGAGAACTTGGTAGAAGATGTGCAAAGCACCAATTGTTCATAATGACCTTACTTCCTTTTTTTTTTTTTTTACATTTATTTATTTTTGAGAGAGTAAGACAGAGTGTGAGCGGGGGAGGGGTAGAGAGAGAGAGGACACAGAATCAGAGGTAGGCTCCAGGCTCTGAGCAAGTGTTCAGCACAGAGCCTGACCCGGGGCTCAATCCCACGAACTGTGAGATCATGACCTGAGCTGAAGTCGGACACTCAACCGACTGAGCCACCCAGGTGCCCCAATAATGACCTTTCTTTCAAGTCATCAGCAGGACACAGTGGCCTGAACCTCAATAAATACAGATCACAATCTGTCAAATGTTAATCTTTAAAAATAAACAAGTGAGAGCCCGTGATTTCCTTAAGTTATGCTAAATTGTTGCGAGCCTACTATGTATAAAGAACTATGCTGGGGTGCCTGGCTGGCTCAGACAGAAGAGCATGCGACTTTTGAGGTCAGGGTCGTGAGTTCAAGTCCCACACTGTGGGTACAGATTACTTAAATTAAAAAAAAAAAAACTATGCTAAACAGTACAGCAGAATAATATATGTATAATATGGCCACAAAGATATATCACACTGTCAAGGTTTCAGCAGATTTTTCTGGACTCTTCATCCTGAAAATATTTTTCTTTGGTTTCTCTCATGTTGTCCTCTCTTGGTTCTCCTACTGGCTTTGTCTTTCTTTGGCTTTTCTTCCTATTCTCTCAACAGAGCTATTTCCCAAGAATATGTTCTCTGCTACTTTCCTTTCTCTCTCCATGTAATCTCTGGACTCTTCCTTCACAATCTCAAGCTTCAGAAACCACTCTGCGAGCGATTCCCAAATCTTAAGATCTGGTAGCTTTCCAACTGCCAACCACATTTCCCCGTTCACATGCTAGCACCTCAAAGCAACATATTCAAAATTAAATTAATCTTCCTTCTCAAATGTGTTCTTTCTTCATAGTCTCTGTAATAACAACACCATCTTACTTCCCTCAAATTCAAAACCCTAGAGGGGCGCGTAGGGGGTTCAGTTGGTTAAGCATCCAACTTCAGCTCAGATCATGATCTCACCACGGTTTCATGGGTTCGAGCCCCACATCGGGCTCTCTACTCTCAGCACAGAGCCCACTTTGGATCCTCTGTCTCCCTCTCTCTCTCTGCCCCTTCCCCGCCTGCACACATGAGCGTGTGCTGTCTCTCTCTCAAAAATAAACATTAAAAAATTTTAAGAATAAAGACTTTGTGAAACATATATATAAAGCTTAGAGTTATCTTGGCTTCTTCCACTTCCCTTATTCTCCATATCTGATCTGTTTGTCAATTTGCTGACCACTGTTGTCTTCCTACCTTTAAACTATATGATTCTAATATAAGTTCGTTGCTACCCTCCCCCACCTCCTCCACAATTCAAACTTTAGTCTTCCACACAGATGGCCAACAGACACGTGAAAAGATGTTCAACATCACTCATCATTAGGGAAATGCAAATCAAAACCACAATGAGATATCACCTCACACCTGTCAGAAAATGGTTAAAATCAACACACAAGAAAGTGTTGGTGAGGATGCAGAGGAAAAAGGGACTCTCTTGAACTGCTGGTGGGAAGTGAACTGGTGTAGCCACTGTGAAAAACCGTATGGTGGTACCTCAAAAAGGTAAAAACAGAACTATCCTACAATCCAGCAAATTGCACTACTGGGGATTTACCCAAAAACTACAAAAGCACTGGTTCAAAGAGATACATGCACCTCTATGTTTATAGCAGCATTATTGACAACAGCCAAATTATGGAAGCAGCCCAAGTGTCCACTGACTGATGAACGGATAAAGATTCTGTGTGTGTGTGTGTGTGTGTGTGTGTGTACACACACACACACTACTCACCTATGAAAAATGAAAACTCCCCATTTGCAACCACATGGATGGAGCTAGAAAGTATCATGCTAAGTGAAATAAGTCAGGCAGAGAAACACAAATACCATATGATTTCACTCATATGTGGAGTTTAAGAAATGAATGAGTAAAGGGAAGTAAGATAGAGAGGCAAACCAAGAAACAGGTTCTTAACTATAGGGAACTCTGATGGTCAGCAGAGGGGAGGAGGGGAGGAGATGGGTGAAACAGATGATGGGGATTCAGGAGGGCACTTAAGATGAGCACGGGGTGATGTATGGAAGTGTAGAATCACTAAATTGTACACCTTATACTAATTTGTTTCTTTTTTAATTATTTATTTATTTTGAGAGAGAGAGAGAGAGAACACAAGCAGGGGAGGGGAAGAGAGAGGAAGAATCCGAAGCAGATGCAGCACGGACACAGGGCTCGAACCCATGAAACCACAAGATCATGACCTGAGCTGAAACCAAAAGTCGGATGCTTAACGAGCCACCCAGGTGCCCCATTATTACACTGTATGTTAAAACCAACTGGAATTAAAATTAAAAACAACAGTAAAAACAAACTTCAGTCTTCAGTCTCCTCCTAGGAAGGTCCAATCATGCCACATATATAATTGCCTTTTAAGGAGTGGGAAAAACAATTTCCACACTGCCAGTGGGACAAAACCCAAACTCAATTTTGATTTGAAGCCTTTTCACTAACCTGAATCTAACCTACCTTTCTAATTTCTTACTTCTTCACGAGTATATTCTAGCCAAACTGAATATATCATCTTCTCTTATACATACTACCCTTGTTCCCTTTCCCACCTGTAAGCCTTTGCTTATCAGTTTCCCTCATATGAAATAAGAGGCGGCTTAAACATCATTTCCTAAGAAGCCAGCTAGAACCAAAACACCACTCAAATACCCACAGCACGTTCCCTGCAGCTCTCATGTCATCTGAACCCCACTTATGGGGGGATAACCCCAGTTATCTATGCACACAAGAGCGAAGTCCATTTCTAATGGGTATTTATATCCCTTTGGGCATCTGCCACAATTTCTAACCTTCGTTACACCTTCAGAAAACACCGCCTACCTGTGCTAGGCACTAGGGATGGATGCAACTATGAACAAAACAAAATCTCTGGCTTTATGGCATTCCCATTCCCATGGGAGAGCATCAGGTGGTGGGCGAAAAAGTGCTTTGAAGGAAAACAATGCAGCCTATGAGAAGAGAGTCGTGCAGGGTTGCTGTTTTAGAGAGGGTGGTCTCAGGAGCCTCTCCTTTGAGAGTTGATTTCTAAGCCACGTCTGAACCGGGGGCAAGATGGGAGTCTGGGATGACTGAGCTGCACTGGCATCTTTTCAAAGAATCTTCCAGTGAGATCTACTAAGGATCCAGCACAATGCTGGATCAGAAATAAAATATACACACCAAAATCATAATGGGCAGAAAGCTATTTTAATTTGCGAAGCCAGCCACAAAAAAAAGGGGGTGCGGGGAGTTACTGACCACAAGGATGTAATGGCACCAGGCACCGAAGAGCAATTCAAAGTGCTGACTGAAATAGTTACTGAAAATCAATCTGAGACACTTTCCTACTCAAGGATGCAGCCCCAAAAAAGCCAGCTTACATTTCTTAAAACCACCAGAGATGTGCACCATAAGCATCACACTTCTTAAAAGGAAAATTAAATACCTATGAAAGCCCATGGGTCAGAGCATTTTGTAACTGATCTGAGTTGAAATTCTGTTCGATAACATTTCAAGGCCACAGGTTTATGGATGAGTGTCTGCTGTGTATAAGGCCGACTTTAATCCGCAGAATCCAATCCGTCTAAACACATAATCTCAGAACAACGAGGCGTGATGGATATTTAGCTTATTACAAGGTAAGCAATACTTTCCAAAATTCTGTCAGCAGCTCCTTCAAGTCATACAATATGTTCTAACAATTCTCCAAAGAACCACAAAGGAACACAACTGTTCTATTTTTTCTTTATAAATACCCTGAAGACAAAACTTTTCTTAAGTTCCAGCAGTAGCAAGTAATACAGGTTTTGCTTTAACTCATGAGGTATCTGAAGAAGGAAGTCATGTTTTTTAATGTTTATTTTTGAGAATGAGACAAAGAGCAAGGGGGAGGAGCAGAGAGAGAGAGGGAGACAGAATCTGAAACAGGCTCCAGGCTCTGAGCTGTCAGCAGAGAGCCTGACGCGGGGCTTGAACTCACAAATGCAAAATCATGACCTGAGCTGAAGTCAGACGCTTAACCAACTGAGCCAACCAGGCGCCCCCATTTTTATTACCTTTGACACCAAACACTACATCTAAGTAACCACAAATTCTACCCTATAGCTTCCACCTTCCTCTCCTCTTAGCTCACAACTTCCCCATAATTGAATGCTGACTCAGTGTACAGGGTCAATTGTTTTTAAAGTCCAGGCCAGTGTCAGTTCTTTCCCCCAACTCCGTTCCTACTCCACAAGCCAACATACCTTTGTACCTCAGGCCTAAAGTAAGAGTTACATTTTCTGTGTATAATTTCAGTTAATAAGGGACTAAGATTTCTATGTCACCAATACATAGGTATATTAAAGATTAAAGAAGGAAGGATAGCTCCTGTTTTAGCTTCTAAAGTAGAAAGATAAATACAACTTGATAGAAATTACAATCACTATTTCTATAAATCAAATAGGACAGTGTTGAAAAGTAGCCTTTATATGAACACAAGATAAACAGAAAACTCTTCAAAGGATTCCAACCAATGAACTTACTACACAAAACACTGAAAAACAAGCCATCTTATGACTCACAGCCACAAAGTACTTTGCAGGAAAGAGGAAATGAAAAAAAGAACATAGTATGGGGAGGTAAATTAACTCTTTATACTAAAATTTATGAACATTTAAGAGGAATACTGAGAATGGTGCCACTCTTTTGCTTTAATGAGAATGCTCCATCCCTTCCAAGTACAGCAACAATTTCATGAAGAAAAGGACTACTGAGAAATAAATATGAAGAGATTGAGATCTTTTAGAAAACAATGATGACTTACAAAACAGTTAGTCCAATGGATTCATAAAGATGTTCTCACTTAGGTTTACATTGCTGAAACTCCATTTTGGGGGCGCCTGGGTGGCTCCGTCAGTTAGGTGTCTGACTTCAGCTCAGGTCATGATCTCACAGTTCATGAGTTCAAGCCGTGTCGGGCTCTGTACTGCCAGTGTGGAGCCTGCTTGGGATTCTCGCTCTGTCCTATCTGCCCCTCCCCCACTCATGCTTTCCTCTCTCAAAATAAACTTTAAAAAAAAAAAAAAAAAAAGTACAGGGGTGCCTGGGTAGTTCAGTTGGTTAAGCGTCCGGCTTCGGCTCAGGTCATGATCTCATGGTTCATGGGTTCGAGCCCCCCATCAGGCTCTGTGCTGACAGCTAGCTCAGAGCCTGGAGCCTGCTTCGGATTCTGTGCCTCCGTCTCTCTCTGACCCTCCCCTGCTCACACTGTCTCTGTCTCTCAAAAATAAAAAAATAAAAAATAAATTAAAAAGTACAGTCCTTAAAAAAAAAACAAAAACCTCTGTTTTGACAGAGATAAATTCTGTAATTCACAAGTGTGCTGTTTATTCTTTCTACAAAGGAGTAGCTGAAAATATGTATGAGAATAGTTAATAAACTAGATCTAAAATGTATTTCCTGGAGGGGGGTGCGTGGGTCGATCAGTTGGTTAAGCCACCGACTTTGGCTCAGGCTGTGATCTCGTGGATCACTGAGTTTGAGCCCCGCACTGGGTTTTCTGCTATCAGTGCAGAACCCGCGTCAGACCCTCTGTCTACCTCCCTCTCTCTGCCTCTCCCGTTTGTACAAGCTCACTCTAAGTAAATAAAATTAAAAAAAAAAATTTACCTCCTGGGGACCTGGCTGACTCAGTCACCAGAGCACGTGCCTCTTGGTTTCAGGGTTGTAAATTCAAGCTCCACTTTGTTGGCTGTAGAAATTACTTAATCTGATCTGGTAAGTTAAACATTATTACCTATTTGGGGGTGCCTGAGTGGTACAGTTGGTTAAGTATCCAACTCTTGATCTTGGCTCAGGTCATGATCTCACAGTTCGTGAGTTTGAGCCCTGCATCGGGCTCTGCGCTGTTGGTGCAAAGCCTGCTTGGGATTCTGTCTCTCCTCTTTCTGCTCCTCCCCTGCCTGTGCTATCTTGTTCTCTTTCAAAATAAATAAACTTAAAAAAGATTTTAAAAAATATTGTTATGTATTCTAACACTAGGGACTTGCTAAATGCCAGAATCTGTGAATTATTTTACTCAATTTTCTTTCTGAAGAAGTAACACAGGGGCGCCTGGGTGGCTCAGTCAGCCCAGCATCAGACTTCAGCTCAGGTCATGATCTCACAGTTCATGAGTTCCAGCCCCACATCGGGCTCTGTGCTGTCAGCAACAGAGCCTGCTTGGGATCCTCTGTCCCCATCTCTCACTGCCCTTCCTCTGCTTGCTCTCACTCTCAAAAGTAACTGTTAAAAACATTAAAAAAAAAACAAACACAGAAACATCAAAAATCATCTCAGCCATTTCAAACTACTGTCTCGTGTGAAAATGGTTCAAAGACTCAGACGTTTCTTTGATTTTTAAAGTGAAGGAAGCAAGACTTTCCTTTTACAATTTAGTTACTTCGAATCTAGGTGATAGGTATCTGATTGGTGTAAAGTTCTTTCTATTTTTCTGTATGAATGAAAGTGTTCATAATAAAACACTGGGGACGGGGGGGAACCCTAGTAATTTAGGCTGAAATCTATTTTAATATTTGTGGACCCAATGAACCTGTGTTCCCAGGGGGTAAATTTCCAAATGATTAACACTTTTAATACAATGATTCACAAATAGCTATACATTAAACAGTATCATTTTGGAGTTGTAAAATATTCCCTCGAATGAGGTCAATATAACCCATTTTTTGCCATTCAGCCATGGTGCGGGCTAAAGACCCCACAGAGACGATCACAAATTAATTATACTGTTCAATGGTGAAATGATCAATGTTTGTTAAGTATTTCATGTACTGGTACCATTTCAGTTGTAACTACGCTGCTTTCCTAGTCACTGGACTCCAAAAACCTTACATGCAAACACTAATGTCATCCAAAGAATGCTGAGTGAGAGCATAGTGACATGACATGTATAACTCAACAGCAGCATCCTCTACTCAGAGTAATCATCTTTAAAAATAGATACAACGGAACTTCTTTCAACAAGCTTCACAGGAAGTCAATAAAGTACTGTTTAACTCTTATCTGCTTAAACTGCTGAAAAAAAAAAAGAAAAAAAAAAAAAAAAAGGCCAAAACCAAAACCATCACCTACAAAAGGAGTTCTGAGCCAGTATCTCTGAAATTATCAATGACCTTTTTTTTTTTTTTGTAATACTAAACACATATTAAACATATCTGTTGTTATACTTGTGGCCGGTCCTGTCTTTGCGATCCCCAGTTCCATGTAACAGATTACCATCACACAACATCATCCAGAGTATTTTGAGCTACAGGGGTTTCACAGAATTCAAAGCTAACGGAACACTAATGTAATTCACCAAGTGACTGGGAGGGCAGCAGCCCACGTGAGACTCTCTAATACTGCCCTCACACTTTTAACATAGTAACCTTAAAACACAGACTCAATCTCTTTACTCCCCCCTACACAAAGACTTTCAAGGACTTCCCAATAACCACCAAAAAAGTTCAAACTCCTCTGCTTATAAAGCACTTACAAGATGGTCCCACTTCATCCTTCTAAACATATACTAGTCAGCATTTCCCAAACATTCTATACTTTCTGGGCCCCACACCTTTCTTGATGGTGTTACATCAATATATGCCTCCCTCTAGCTCTAATAGTTCACACTGAGCTCTTACTGTGTATCACATGCTTTGCTAAACTACACGTATATACCTCATGTAATTCTCACAATGCTTTGAAATTGGAATTACTAATCCTATTTTACAAATGAGAAACAAAGACAGTGATATTAAATGACTCACCCAAGGTCACAGAGCTAGTAATTGGAAGAGCAGGTCTTAAGCCCAGGCTGGTCGGAATGATACATATTTCCTTTCTAATGCCTGTGGTTATTGAAATCCTACCCATTCAAAGTTCAATCTAAATGCTATCTCCCTAGTGTGTGTACTGGGCGGGGTGGGTATGGGATATTTACCAATTTTCATTTAATGTCTTACTCTCCAACCCCAGACCCCAAAGCATCTTGTTAATTCATAGCACAGGCTTCATGGGGCGCCTGAGTGGCTCAGGCTGTTAAGAATCCGACTTTGGCTCAGGTCATGATCCCTCAGTTCAGGAGTTCGAGCCCCACATCAGGCTCCACACTGGCGGTGCAGAACCTGCTTGGGATTCTCTCTCCTGTCTGCCTCTTCTCTGTTCACACTATCTCTCAAAATAAATAAATAAAAACTTTAAAAAAATACTTAGCACAACTTCCATCATGTTCTGCTTTGTATCAGGTGTCTCAGTCCCCAACGGAATAACACCTCCTTAAGGGCAGGAGCAGGGAAGTGTCTTACACACCATCTGCTGCAGTAGTGAGCACACTGCCTTGCACTTAACAGGCATTCAGTAAATTTTTAGAAGAGAATTAGAAAATATAACTTTACCTTTTAAATACGCTTTGTAGTTTGAAACCTTAGCTTCACAGAAAACCTGCAAAGATGGTACAGAATGTTCCCATACACCCCTCATTCAGTTTCACTTTCTAATATTACCACCTCATGTTACTGTGGTACATTTGTCAAAACTAACAAACCTACATCACTATGGTCCTATTAACCAACCCCCAGACATTATTCGGGTCTCACCGGTTTTCTCCATTAATGTCCTTATTTGTTTCAGGATCCAATCTAGGATACGTAACATTTATCATCGTATCTCCTCACTTTCCTCTGGTGTGGGATAGTTTCTTAGTCTTGGTTTTTCATGACCTTAAGAGTTTCGGTTACTTGTCAGGTATTCTGTAGCATGTGCTTTTGACTGGGCTTGAGTTTACAGAAAGAATGTCACTGAAGTGAGGCGCCCTTATCATCACAACAGGGGATACATGAAGTCCACATGACATCTACTAGTTGACGTTAACCTCGACCATTTGGTTAATGCAGGGAGTGTTTGCTTCTCCACCGTAGAGTTATTAGTGGAAAAGATTTACTTTTTCACAAGATCTATTCTTTCCTTCCTAACTCCTCTCAAACAGATCATTTATACTAGAGACAGTATTTTAAAATAATTATTTCCAGGGGCGCCTGGGTGGCTCAGTCGGTTAAGCGTCCGACTTCAGCTCAGGTCATGATCTCATGGTTCGTGGGTTCCAGCCCCGCGTCAGACTCTGTGCTGACAGCTAGCTCAGAGCCTGGAGCCTGTCTTCCGATTCTGTATCTCCCTCTCTCTCTGACCCTCCCCTGCTCGCGCTGTCTCTGTCTCTCAAAAATAAATAAAAAACATTAAAAAACATTTTTAAATAAAAAATAAATAAAATAATTATTTCCAGGGTGCCTGAGTGGCTCAGTCGGTTAAACACCTGACTCTTGGTTTCGGCTTAGGTCATCATCTCACAGTTCATGGGATCACGCCCCATGCTGGGCTCTGTGCTGACAGCACGGAGCCTGCTAGAGATTCATTCTCTCTCTCTCTCTCTCTCTCTCTCTCTCTCTCTCTCTCTCAAAAAAAAAAAAAAAAAAAAACACACACACACCTAAAAATAAATAAATAAATATTTCCTGAAGAGTTTAAGAATAAAATCTGACTTCTCTATATTTCAAAATAACCTCTGAATTTATTCAACCCAAGTTCTGAAAGTTATTGTAAGTTCTGTAAGTTATTATATACCCTGAAGCATTTGTCTGCAGCTAAAAGCATATTCACCCTGAGAACTGATTACTACTTCTCTATATCAGTTCTTTAAAGAATACACAAACACGTTAAGTAACATAATACAGAAATCTCCAAAAGGTCTCCTATCCTCCCACTAAAAAATGACAAAACTACCAGGAAATTTTCAGAAAGCTCATCCTATAAACTTAAATAAATAATAAATTTAAAAATATATGGATATATTATAGCCAAGCAAGACAAATTACACTGAGGAGACAGCTCTAACAGAATCTAATCAAATATGCAGAAAGTCTGCCTGGTTAGCATGAATTATTTACCTCCTGAATATATGACACGTTAGACATTTAAATACATGGTTTCCCCCAACAAATATAGAGTAGCTACTAAACTTTGCTATCTTCAAAACTTGGGAAAGAACATGGAATTTTCCATAATTATCTGTGTCTAATGCTTCTGAAGGGATCAAAACTAGAGCAATCTTCATCGCTGCCATTCTCTTCAATTTTTCCATGAAAAATAATCCTCAAGTTCACAATTCTGTGTCTCTGTACAACTCTGGTATTAGTATTTTAGCTATTTAATTACTAATTAGTATTCAGTATATAGTTTATATAAATATGTATATAGAGTATATATTTAGTACATAGTATTAGTATTTTATCAAACTTAACATACTTTCTTAGAAACATCAACAAAGACAATGTCCTATAACATAAGAAAGAAAGTCTTCGTGGACCCTACTGTCTAGTCAGCAGAGCAGACTCACACACTTAGGTAGACTCTGGTAAGTACTAAAGTCAAGTAAAAACCAAGTACCATAACATGGGTGGGGGAACCACAAATTAAGACCAGTAAAATTTAGGAGGCCTCTTGGGCTTCACAGAATCCATAAAACCTCAACAGACAACAGGAAGGAAAGAGATTCCAGGCTGAGGGAGTGAACCAAGATTCCACAGAGGAGCTCGGGGAATGGAACACCCGACCAGGATGGCAGGATGGCTCACCACCATGGCAGCACGTGATAAAGCAGAAAGCGTGGGCAAGACTCAAAATGGAGATTTAGCAAGCAGGGTGGGAGATGGGACAAATGCAGTGGGAAGTCCTTAAGGGCTTGCAACCAGGAGTCATATTTAATGGGTTTGAAGGCCATAAATGACAGTAACAGGCAAGAGTGAATTAGAAGAGAAATGACCAAAGCAGGAACATCAGTTAGGATACACTGCAGTAGAAAGGTAACAGGAGCCTGAACATGGGCAGTAAAATAAGACCGATTTGGGGCACCTGGTGGCTCCCTCAGTAGAGCCTCCAACTCTTGATCTTGGGGTATGAGTTCAGGCCCATGTAGGGTATAGAAATTGCTTTATATACATATATACACACACACATACACATATATTAAATATATATATTAAATATATATACATATATGTATATATAAATATATATATACTTTTTTTTAAAGACTGATTTGAGAGATACTGCAGAAGTAAAATAAGAAATGACTGAATAGAAAAGATGGTGAACAGGAAACTGAGCCTGAGCAACTGGGAATAGGGTTATTCCCAATTTATTTTTATAGTAATAAATATATAATATTAATATTTTATACTAATAAAAGCTAACATTTTTTAAAAGGCTTTCTATGTGTCAAGCACTTTACGTATTTTATTATTTAGTTAATTCTCATTCACAATCCTGCAAGATAGACTGAATGATTATCCTCATTCTACAGATGAAAAACCCAAGGCCGAAAGAACAAAGCCTATGACCAATCCCAGCACTTCCAGCTTCTCACCACTACGTTGATACCAATGCTAGGAACACCGCAGCAGCAGGTGGTCTGCTTAGTGAAGAGGGTACATTCTGTGTTGGGACACGTTGAGTGTGAGGTGTCCGAAAGATATTAACATGGCAACATCTAGCCAGCCGCCTGGGAAAGAGGCAGAGAAGCACACCTATGACTGATCTGCAGAGGATTGCTGACATGACTGGGAATGGAAGAGCCTATCTGCTCCTTCCCTCACACAGGACAATCCAATTGAAATGATGGGAGTTTTGAAAAGACGTGGAGCATCTCCCTTTAGGAGTGTGGGGGAAGGTGGGATAGAGTCAGAATAGGAGTGGCCGGCTTCTCTTATAAAAAGCAGAACAAATCCATGTGAAAGGCTGTCTTAAAACAATGGGCAATCCGTGTCCCAGGTGAGCCGCCTTTCTAAGAAAATCGTACTAATTTTCTACTTGTTCTCACATAAGGCAGAAATTAATGCCATCTCTTTGGACCCGGTCTTGGTTTCTCAGTATCTTTTATACAGACTTGATGAAAATGCATTTAGTATCCTAGCACATCTCCATACATTCTAAAATTTTAGGGGTTCTACCACCCATTTAGTGGTATCAATCATACTTCCAAACAGGAAAATGCACATGGAACTTGTCTACTACAGCTGCCATGCAAAAGTAAATCATATTTACCGTGTTCACTAAATTTCATAAAGTAAAATACATATGATAAAATGCCAACACTGTCAAAGTGTAGAGGTATGTTCACAAATGAAGAAAAATAAAGAAAAAAAATCGCAAATGTGTCTTGACCAGAATGTAAGATATTTGAAAGCTGAAACCTTAAACCTACCATGATGGAATTGGTAACAAAAATCTTCAGAATGCAGCAACTCAAATCTAACGCAATTTGACACAAATAAAAATACAGAAGGTATTTTAATAATAGAATACAATGAAATCTATTCCAATAACCTTTACTAATTTACTCATTTCATAAATATTAAATGCCTACTATATGGCAAGCCCTGTTCTTAAACTCGTTAAGTTTAGGGGAAATGGACTGTTTCATTTCAAACCCTGAGTAAACCACAACCCTAAACAGAGTAGGCATCAAAAACCCCTCCCCAGCCGTCATCCAGACATAGTTATGCATGCGTGTATGCACAGGCATGCACATTAGACCGTAACAGTACTACAGAAGAACTGTTGCTGAATATTCCTCACAAAAGCTAATTATTTTTGCAAACTGTCACAAAGACAGAAAGAGAGTAACTCATTTTGATTACTTCCATAGTCAAAGACCATGAGAAAAAAATTCTTATGCTAGCTCAACTTACTAATATAGATGAAAAAATTGTAAAGGATTGTGAAATACAATCCAGTGAAGCATTTATACATCGTTACAAACTACGATTGATCCAAGCAATGCAAGGACAGTTCAACTTCACAAATCTATTACCGTAATTCACTGTAACAACTGCATACAGAAAAACAAAAACAAAAGTCCACTTCATAGAGCCATCTTTTTTTTTTTTTTTTTGTGAGAGCAAGCAAGCAAGCATAAGTGTGGGGGGGGGGGGAGAAGGAGGAAGGAGAGAGAGAATCTTAAGCAGGCTCCATGCCCAGCATGGAACCTGACGCAGGGCTCAGTCTCATGACCAAGAGATCATAACCTGAACCAAAATCAAGAGCCAGACGCCAACCACCTGAGCCACCCAGGTGCCCCCTATGGAGTCATCTTTTATCTCCATCCCAGTCCAGTTACCACTTTAGTCCCAGCCACCATCATCACACGTAGATGACGGATTCTGGCTCCTGACTGATCATCCTGCACTCTGGCAATGACTTTGCAATGAGCTAATGAGGATCAACGGCTCCTCCTTCCCTCTGACAGGAAGGGTTTCTCCTAAACATCTTCCCAAGGGCTCCCACAGTCTCTAGGTGCTAGGCAGCTGGTTCTCAGCAACTCCTGGCAACAGGTGGTTCCCATACTCCCACTTTTTACCTTACTCATCACACTGAACCCCATCAAGAGGGCTCAGGGGTGGGTTGGGGAGGCAGAGTCTCTTTCCTGGAGCTCGGTCTCATGCCCCAACCTAAGCACTCCTCTCCACAGGACACCAAGAGAATAGGGGGTCTGTGTACCTGTCATCCTTCCACCCATGAATTCACCCTGACACTCAGCTGGAAGTCTACTGAGAGTTACATTTTCAAAACTACTTACTGACTTCAATAGACTTTGAATTATGATAATTCTTCTGAAAAATATTATGGTAAAATATACATGACCTGAAATTTATTATTATAACCATTTTCAAGTCTGTAATTCAATGGATATGACACCAAATACTTTTCTCCTTCCCATCATGTTTTGAGGACTGTGTATCTAATTTTTTTTTTTTTTAAGAAAGCAAATACTTAGATGTTTTCTGTGAAGGGGCATTATTATAAGAGTTTTCTAAATATTAACTTATTATAATACACCAATCCTCTGAGAACACCTTTAAGTGAGATACCTGAGGCAAAGAGCAGTAACTTGTCTCAGCTCATTACTCACGGTTAATGGCAGAGGACTCCAAATCTGGGCAATTCAGCTCACACTGTCAGCCCACGTAACATCACTGCTCAACACGCCGTGTTTCCTGACGTGTAAGTGCGCCACTGAGTGGAAATGACTGAGAAACTGTGCTATAAAGCAGGGCCATAATAATCATTCAGGATCTGCAAGTAAAGATTTAATCTACAAAATCTTGACCCAGTGATTAAAAAGTAAAATAGATAATATTTACTCATACAGAGGCCTAAAGACCTTGCACAAAGTTTGCGTGGAGACTTTAAACTCACTGTTACCACAAACAACAACGAAGATTCTCTTGCCTAAATGCCTTTTTAATCATGCTCTTTGAAATCAGAACAGGAGAATCAAAGAAAAAGATCGCTATAATCTGGTTCGACTTCACGAAGATAATACAAGTCAACTACTCTAAATGTAAACAACTAGGTGAAGAAGCTCTAAGAATAAGAATGAAAACAAGAAATATGAACTCTAAGTACTTAAACTTGGATTTCAACCGTCTAGGTATATTTTAGTAGACACTAAAGCTGGGTGAGCGTTTTGCATGTAAAAGGAGGAGGGGGAGGGTTTAAACAAAGAGAAGAAAGGAAAATGCTAACGAACGCTTCTTATTCCATTTCTTTGGCAAATTTAAAACACTGTATTTAAGCATTCTGAAAAAAACAAAACAAAACAAAAAACATGTATTTCAACACACAGTAAGTAAAAGTAGAAGAGTAAATTGCCAGGATTAAAGTTCACAATGCATTTTCATACTACTTAGGGATCCCTAGCAAGCATTTGCTACTTTGTACACGACAGCCTGGAAAAAAAAAAGGCATTCTTAGCCTTGAGCTCGCTCTTTAAGATATTCTCATTTAAATGCAGTTGTACACTTTGCAAGTATTATGGTTTTAGAGCAAGTCTTGGTTGGCACTATGAGAGCAAAGTGATTAGAAAAAGGCCTTTTACACATTCTACTTGACATTCACTACCTACTTCTCTATAATGTTCTGGTTCTAAAACCAGAAAAGTCATCACAGATTCTTTGAGGGAAGGCAAGGGAGATCTTCATATTCCCTCTATTTGCATAATCACGCTTATGTCCAATTAGAAGTATTGTGAGCCACCTTCTCTTGTTCTGTAAAGACATAATCCTGTGACAAATGGCACTACTGAATATTTTTGTGTTCAAAAGACCTGCCTATTAAAAAATGTTTTAACATCTCTGAGTCTATGTGGTTTACTATTTCATCATAAGATAAATGAAGTGGGGCCTCTAAGGAATCATTTCTAAAGCATGGAACGGAATATACAGTTACCATTCCTTTACATTCAAACAAAGAAAACCAAAGTCATTAGTAACAAACATTTGGGAGAGAAGCTTTAAAAAAAAAAAAAAAAAAAAAGGCTCTGGCAGTTAACTAGCTACACATACACTTGGGTAACTTATTCTAACTGTTGATAATACAAAAATATCTATCCGGATCCTCTGCCCATTGTTTAGTCAGGTTATTTGTATTTTTGGTATTGAGTTGTAGAAATTCTTTATATATTTTGATTAACCCCATATTGGATATATCATTTGCAACTATCTTCTCCCACTCAGTGGGTTGCCTTTTTGTCTTGTTGATGGTTTCCTTCACTGTGCAAAAGCTTTTTTATTTGACATCTTCTCAAGTGTTTATTTTTGCTTTTGTTCCTCTTGCCTCAGGAAGCTGATCCTAAGGCTGATGATGTCCAAGAGTTTACTGCCTAGATTTTCTTTTAGGAGTTTTATGATTCTATATTTTAATCCAAATCCCTTCTCACTTCTTTTGATAAATTCCTTAAAAGTGGAACTGCTGAGCAAACGTTTAAATCTTTCTATATAAACCAGCCCCCAGAAAGGCTGAACCAATTTCATTCCTACCACAACCAGGTAGGGGTGCACTCAATTTCCTGCACCCTCCTTTGAAACACTAATGATAAGCCAATTTTCCACTTTTTGCCAAATTTTTTAGGCCAAAAGAAAATTATTTTAGGACTAGCAAACTAGATTGTTCTTTTAATATTCGTATTTGCCCTTTTATTTTTCTTTTGTGAACTAGCCATTTCCTTGGTCAATTTTCTTTTAAGGTCTAATGATTTTTTTTTTATGTTTATTTGAGAGAGCGAGAACGCGCGCACGTGCTGCACAAAGGAGGAGAAGGAGAGGGAGAAAGAGAATCACAAGCAGGCTCCCTGCTGTCAGCGCAGAGCCTGACACAGGGCTCGATCTCAGTAACCATGAGATCATGATCTGAGCCAAAATCAAGAGTCAGGCACTTAACCGACTGAGCCACCCACATGCCAGTCAACTTTCTATTTAGAAAGGGTTTTTTTGTGTGTGTTTTTAAATTTTTCTTTGTTGGCTACTGCAATCTATTCTCTCTGTTCTTTCTCTGTGTCCACTGCCAACTCCTCTCCCCCTAGATGATTCTGTCCACTCTCATGGCTTTAAATATTATTCTGAAAGCCACTAAATTTCTAACTGTATTCCACATCACTCCCTCTGAATTCCCATGTCCCGTATAGCTAATTGCCTGGTTGACTTATCGCCTTGGATGGCTCATAAAAATACCTCAAAAGTAAACAAGTCCAAATGGAACTCCTGATTCTCCCCACTCCCGATTTCATTCTCCCCATGTCTAGACTCTGAGTTCCCCAGTTTAGTAAATGCTGCCGCCACTGGCAGAGTTAACGACAGAAATCTGTAGGCCATCCTTAATCCTTCTCTGTATCTTTTCTAGCTCTCCTTTAGTCCAATTCACTAGCAATTCTTTTTGATTCTAGCTCCCATCTCCTGTCCACTTTTCTCCCCAGACCAGGCTGTCTTGCCTTCCATCTGGCCGACAGCAACAACCTCGTCATGTACGCTCTGCTCCCAGCACTGCCACCCCCACCAGCCTAATCCGTTTCCCACACAGCAGCCAGCATCATCACTGTCAAGTAACAGTCAGATCAGGTCCTTCTTTTCTATGGCTTCCCATTGCACCATCCATCCCGTTTCTCAAACCAGAAACCTAGCCAATCATTAACAAGTCATGTGATGCCAGCCTGAAAACACATCAAGTACTATCTGCTTCTTGCCATCTCTACCATCACCACTTTGGGTTCAAGCCATCATCCTCTCTCTCCAGGACTGAAAAGGGGTGCTGCCCCTTTTCCAATAGTGAGAAATGCATTCCTAATCTAAGTGGGAATCTTTTCTCACCGAGCCCAAACTCCTCCACACAAAGATCTAAGCTGCCATTATTTACCTACCAATAAGATTTGGCACACTAACTTTATAACTAAAAAGGTAGGATAGTTACAACAGAGTTTAGTCTTACTTCCAAAGTATAGACAATAAAATAGTAATGTTTTAAAATTAGCTGCATCTCAAAATGCCATTCAGCTTCTGCGATAACATCCTGTGCAAGAAGGAAAACAGGTGCAAAAACCAGGGTTACAGATCAAAGACAAGAAAGCAGCTTATAGTTTTTGCTTAAATCGTTTTTTGTGAAGTCTAAGAAAAATAAGGGCAAAGTTCTCTTTAGAGAAGTTACTTCATCCAATATCCTCTCTAAAACAAAGACAGGAAGCAACTATATTAAATATTGATAGATTTACTTATGCAGTGCATATTTAAGGGATCAGTTCTTCAACTTCCAGTCTAGGAACAAACTCCCTTGTGCACACAGCTTTCGGGGAATAAGTATGCTCCCCAAGCCACAGGTTCATCTAGGGGTGACACCTGGCCCACACTGGACAAATCACAGCGTTTGCCTTTTTGGAGTTGACTGGTTCAGGGATAATCAGCTGATCGCTAGCAAGCCAGATCAAAACTGGAACTAAGAGCAGATGTTCTGCTACAGCAGAAACCCTTAAGATGTAAATCCTGGATGTAGCAGCAACCAGATTTTCCTGCAATTCAGACATGAATCTGCATGGAGAGAATGCAGATAGAGTCCCAGCACATTTTCAACCCTGCTTGCAGTTACTCCTGAGGCTTACTTGCATTCTTGCCCTTAATGCAACTTAACATATTCACTTTTTCTAGAATTTTACAAGCCCACAAACTACTCTCTCTGAAGAAGAAAAACCAGGAATGAACCATAAAAGGCCTGTAACTTCCTTTCATGAAAGAAAAAAAAAAACCCACTAAACAGGGAATAGAAGGAAACTTTCACAACCTGATAAAGGACATCTCTGAAAACCCCACAGCTAACATCATACTCAATAGTCAAAGACTGAAAGCTTCCCTCCTAATATCAGGAACAAGACAAGGATGTCTGCTCTTACCGCTTCAACATAAATTCTATCCAACATATGAGGTTCTAGCCAACACGAGTAGGCAAGAAAAAGAAATAAAAGGTATCCATAATGAAGTAGTAGTACAATTTTCTCTATTTGCACATGACATGATCTTGTTTGTAGAAAATCCTAAGGAATCCACTAAACAATTACTAGAATCAATAAATGAGTCCTGCAGAGTTGCAGGATATAAAATCAATGCACAAAAATCAATTGTGCTCTATAAACCAGTAATAAAGTATCCAAAAGTGCAATCAGAAGAGCAATTCCATTTAAAATAGCATCAGAAAGAATAAAGTACTTAGGAACAAATTAAGCCGAGGTGAAAAACTTGTACACTGTAAACTGCAAAACAACGTTCAAAGACTTTAAAAAAAAACCAAACCTAAATGAATGGAAAGACATTCCATGTCCATAGACTGGAAGACTTAGTATTGTTAAGATAACAAAACTTCCCAAATTGATCTACCAGTCCAGTGCAATTCCTATCAAAATTACAGCCACTCTTTTTGTAGAAATTGATGAGCTGATCCTAAAACCCAAAAAGAATCTCAAGGCACCTCAAATAACCAAAAGAATCTTGAAAAAGAAGAACAAACAACAAAGCACACTTCCTGATTTCGAAGCTTTACTACAAAGCTACAGCAATCAAGACGGTGTAGGTACTGGTATAAGGAAAGACATACACCCACGGAAAGAACAAAGAATCCAGAAATGAACCTTCGTACTTATGGTAAGGTGACTTTTGACAAGTGCATCAAGCCAATTCAATGGGAAAGAGCGTTCTTTTAATTTTTTTTTTTTAACATTTATTTTTGAGAGACGGAGACAGAGCACCAGCAGGAGAGGGGCAGACACAAAATCCAAAGCAGGCTCCAGGCTCTGAGCTGTCAGCACAGAGCCAGACGCGGGCCTCAAACCCACAAACTGCGACCTCATGACCTGAGCCGAAGTCAGATGCTCAACTGACTAAGCCACCCAAGTGCCCCGGAAAGAGTGTTCTTTTCAATAAACAGTGCTGGCACTAAAGGATACCCACACGCAAAAGAATAAAGTTGGACCCTTACCTTTAGACCATATACAAAAGTTAACTCAAAATAATCATAGGCAGGGGCGCCTGGGTGGCTCAGTCAGTTAAGCGTCTGACTTTGGCTCAGGTCATGATCTCACGGTCTGTGGGTTCGAGCCCCGCATCGGGCTCTGTGCTGACAGCTCGGAGCCTAGAGCCTGCTTCAGATTCTGTCTCTGTCTCTCTGCCCCTCCCCCCTCAAAAATAAACAAACATTTAAATAATAATAATAATCACAGGCATAATCTTCATGACATTGTATTAAGCAATGGTTTCTTAGCCATGACATCAAAAGCACAAGTAACCAGAGAAAAAATAGTGGACATCATCAAAATTAAAATCATTTGTACTTCAACTGATACTAACAAAGTAAGAGACAACCCACAGAATGGAAATAAAATTTTGTAAATCATGTATCTGATAAGGGTCTAGTATCCAGAATGTGTAAAGAACTCTTACAACTCAACAATATAAAGAAAACCCAAAATGGGGAAAGGATTTGAATAGACATTCCTCCAAAGAAGATATACAAATGGCCAATAAACACATGAAAACATGCTCACATTATTACTCATTAGGGAAATGCAAATCAAAACCACAATGATACCTACTTCATACCTAGCAGGATGGCTATAATCAGAAACAAAAACAATAACAAGTGCTGGTGAGAAACTGAAACCCTCATACGTTGTTGGAGGAATGAAAAATGCTGCTGTGGTAAACAGTCTTGCAGTTCCTCAAAAAGTTAAAAATAGAGGGTGCCTGGGTGTCTCAGATGGTTGAGCAATCGACTCTTGATTTTGGCTCAGGTCAGGATCTCAGTCATGAGATTGACCAAGTTCCGTGAAGATTCGTGGAGCCCGGGGCTAGGCTTGGAGGCTGTTTAGGATAATTTCTCTCCCTCTTCCTCTCCCCCACTAGCACACTTTCTTTCTCTCAAAAAAGTTCAACACCGAATTACCATATGACTCAGCAATTCCACTCTCAGGTATTTACCCAAGAGAACTGAAAACATATAGCCACACAACAACTTGCACACAGATGTTCACAGCAGCATTATTCAGTACAGTCAAGTGGAAACAACTAAGATGTCTGTTTGTAATCAAAATGGGGTATATCCATGCAGTCAGATATTATTTAGCCATTAAAAAGGAATGAAGTACTGACTCACACTATAACATGAAGGAGTTGTGAAAACATGTGCTATGAAAGCCAAACAAAAAAGGCCACCATGTTATAGGACTCCACCTATGTGAAACATCTAAAACAGGCAAATCTTCAGAGATAGAAAGGACTGTGATTGTCAGGGGCTTAGGGGTGTGGAGCAGGAGTGGGGGAATGGAGAGTGACTGCTAATGAGTATGGTGTTTCTTGCTGAGGGGATAGAAACATTCTGAAATTAGAGAGTGAGGACGCTACACAATTTTGTGAACATACTAAAAAGCCACTGAATTACGTTCTTTGAAAGGGTAAGTTTTATGATATCAGGCTCTGTGCTTGAAATTCTCTCTCCTTCATGCTTTCTCTTTCAAAATAAATAAACTTTAAAAATCAAAAAAATAGGGGTGCCTGGGTGGCTCAGTTAGTTAAGTGGCCGACCTGAGCTCAGGTCATGATCTCACGGTTCGTGGGTTCGAGCCCCAGGACAGGCTCTGTGCTGGCAGCTCGGAGCCTGGAGCTGCTTCGGATTCCGTGTCTCCCTCTCTCTCTGACCCTCCCTCGCTCACACTCTGTGTCTCTCTCAAAAATAAATTAACGTTAAAAAAATTAAAAAATTAATAAAAAAAAATAAAAACCTCATTAGGAAGGAGCGCCTGGGTGGCTCAGTCCGAGCATCTGACTTCGGCTCAGGTCGTGATCTCACAGCTCGTTGAGTCTGAGCCCCATATTACGCTCATTGCTGTCAGCACAGAGCCCACTCTGGATCCTCTGTCCCCCCACCTTCTCTCTACCTTTCCCTCACTCGTGCTCTCCCTCTCAAACTAAAAAAACAAAACAAAACAAAAAAAAACAAAAAAACAAAAAAACATAAAACACTGATTAGGAAAAAAAGCCTCTAAGAAACCCAAAATACAGATCACAAAGGTAATAGAGTAAAGCCATTTCCCTTTGTTAAAAAAATCTGAATCTTAACTGAAATTTACTTATTCTCACTTTACATATAACTTGTACAAACCTTGGTGTATTAACTTCGTATTATGGGGAATAAAATTGACACAGACAGGCACGCTGACAGTAAAGTTAAAAGAAAATGGCGAGAGAGGGCCTCTATGACAGCCCGTTTGTGCTTAGTGTCCTGTGCACACGCTTTGCCAGCAACGGCGCCGCGTGTCTGACATCCAGCGAACGAGCTGAACGGATCGCAGCAGTTGCTATTGCTGCCGGAACAGCTGTGACTGGGTATCTAGCTCACAGAAGATTTTCCGCTACCGATCATCCAGCGAGAGGCACCTGGGTAGTTCAAGTCGGTTAAGCATACGATTTTGGCTCAAAGTCATGATTTCACAGTTCGTGGGTTCGAGCCCCGCGTCAGGATCTGGAGCTCAGAGCCTGGAGCCTGCTTCAGATTCTGTGTCTCCCTCTCGCTCTGCCCTTCCCCTGCTCACGCTCTCTGTCCCTCTCACTCTCCCAAAAATCGACAAACATTAAAAGAGATCATCCAGGAAATCTGTGAACCCTCACACCCAGGAGGACATACCCAAGATAGTGCATGCTTTTGACACGGAGGATTTGGGAGATAAAAGCTGTGTACTGCCACTGCTGGCGGTCCACAAAGTTCCCATTCTGTGGAGTCACACAAACACAACGAAGAGACTGGAGACAACGTGGGACCTCTGATCATTAAAAAAAAAAAAAAGGAAACTTAAATGGACAGTTTTGATGCTGCAAACCAACTCGTCGTGACGTTCTCTGACTGTTCAGAACGACGCGCTTCTAACGCACCTCCCCTGGGCTCTAGTCGGGGTGTGCTGCCAGCTGCAGCCTTCAGAGTCACAGCATTTGCCTTACTTGTTGAACTAGTATGGTGTACATTGTTCAAACAAAAAAAGGAAAAAGTAAAAACCTCACGGCCTGTGGGTTAAAAGAAAAAACTGCAAAAGAACTTGAAAACAATAGTAGAAGGCCATTCAGTTAGGACAAACTGGGTCTATACACTTCATAAGGATCTGGCAGTATCACTAACACTCAGCCTCGTACAATAAGCTATGTTTATAGTAAAGAAAATAAGGAAGATGATTAAAATTAGAGCCAATACACTTATCACTTTCACTGTGCCAATCACTGCCCTAAGTTCTCAACCCTTAGTCAGTCACTCCAACAACCCTACAAAGACAGTACTAGTATTATCCCATTTTACAGATGAAGAAACTGAGGGATCAAAGAGCTAAGTGGCAAAGTTAAGATTTAAACACAGGCTTCAGAGTCCATCCTCCTAACTACTACACCATACTGCCTCTCAGAGATGAACAAGTCATTGTTAAACAAAGAAAGAAAGAAAGAAAGAAAGAAAAAGTTGAACAACATTCAGTATGCTCTAAGAGTGGAAAATCTGTAATTTTTATTTCACTGTAACAGTGCTCTTTCAAAAAATCTTAAAAATCATGGCAGCCTATGTATGACCTACAGGACTGTCTAGAAGTAAAAGAACAGTTACCACCTGACTTCAACCTGTACTCCCAGCTCACTTATTTTCCCCAATTCTAGCTAAAGTAGACTGCTCACATTCCTTCAACATACAGACCCTATGTTTCCATGCCTCTGTGTTAAAGGCCTTTTCTTCATTTCTCTGAGTAGAAAACTTCTACTCGTCCTTCTAAAACCTGGCTCAAGTAACACTTCCTCTGTGCCAAATTCTCTGATACTGCTGGGCCAAATTGTGTTCACACAGCATTTTGTATATCTCTCTATTAAAGAATCTACCACAGTACATCATCATTGAGAGCTTAACTCCCCTTTTCACCTCCTCCAATTAGAACCTAGTTCACTGTAAATGTTAAAATTAAATTTTAAAGTTCTGGTACCTAATAAAGTAAAATTATTTTTTTAAAAAACTTGGCAATGGAAAATCACCAGTTAGCTAAGATCCACACAGTCAGGGTTTTATTTTAATAAAAGTCCTAAAATTTAAATATTTAAAAGGAATAAAGTTCACTTTCATATAAACTAGAAGTTACAAAGGTTCTGACAAATTGAAATCAATCACCAGAAATTTTTTTAACAAGAAAAGACTGATACTCTGGACCAAACCTGAGTAATTTGTCATAGTAAAAGTAATGAATAATTATATGGGTAAAATTTTAAGCGACAGAGGAGGGTTCCTAGAATCTAAGCCAACAGTCAAAGGAGTGGCAGGTGGGCTACAAGGGTACCATCTGCTAAGTTACTGCCTGAGTCACACATGCTAACTTAAGCCCATCCTTCCCAATCCATGCCGCTCCTTGAGAGAAATTACCTACCTAAAAAGTTCTAGTAGAATTTACATTTTATTACTTGTTCTAGAGGAGTTAATATTTCCAACTGGACCAAGCCAAATACAACCATACCTACAATCAACCCATTTCTCTCCCAGGACGTAATTTATAACTAGTCACATACATAGGTCCCTATAGTACATACACACAATATGGTGTGTACTAAGTATGAAAGAATGCACAGCGGTCTCTAAAATATTTATTGAATTAACTTAATTCAATAGGAAAAATTACCTGTAAAAGAAAGATTTCAGTTTTATTAAAAAGAAGTTAGCTAACTAATGATTTCTTACTTATGATCTCGTATTTACGACTTCCCTAATATGCTATAGCTCTGGCAAAATACACTCTCCTATTATTTACTTCCAACTTCAGCTGAACCTCAACCTTCTTTCAAACGCTCACCTATCCACAAACTTTCATGATCTTCGGCATCTCCGAGGGACCTACTGCCTCCAACTCATCTTCATGACTATTAGTCTCTGACTGTTCAGAGGTAAACAAATCAAAGGTAGGGATGGTTCAATATCCTCCAGGACAACCTTTTATATAAAACACACCTTTAGGGGCACCTGGGGGCTCAGTCGTTTAAGCGTCCAACTTCGGCTCAGGTCATGATCTCACGGTTTGTGAGTTCGAACCCCACACTGGGCTCTGTGCTCAGAGTCTGGAGCTGCTTTGGATTCTGTGTCTCCCTCTCTCTCTGCCCCTTACCCCGCTCACACTGTCTCTCTCTCTCTCTCTCTCAAAAATAAACATTAAAATAATAATAATAATAATAATAAAACACACCTTTAAATCAAATGTCAACTTTGCATTCTTGTTGACATAAATATTAAAACCAATTCAACTACTTCTATGTGTTAGGCAGTCACAGACCTGAATAAATATTTGTTAGTATTTGCCATTACCTAGGCTGAGAATTCTCCTCATACATTCTTTCTTTCCCCTCCTTGAAGAGGCTTATGGTCTGCTTAGTTTTCTTCATCAAATTCTCCATGAACACCCTAAAATACTCATTTTCTCCAAGTGTCTCCATCTTCCCCTCATATCTTGACAAGATAGTGCGCAGATGCTGGTAGGTATCTGGCAGCAGGTCTAAGATATAAGGTGGGCTATTCTTTAGCGCCAGCTTTGGGTTCTGACACAACCGCACCACCTGCAACAAATGGAAAAGAAGGGCTATTACTGGGAGGATCTTAAGGACAATTTCCTTTTTCAATTAAAAAAAAAAGTTACAAAATATGTGTTTGATTGCAGAAATATAAAAAAAAATGCACAAGACCATAAGAAATGATCTGTAATACCCCTGCCCATGGGCAATTATTTTCCATTTTTAGTAGTTCCCCTAGAAGGGTGGGTTCTTAAAACTATACAAGAGACTAATGGTTCAGAAATTACATAGCAGACTAGGGGCGCCTGGGTGGCTCAGTCGGCTGAACATCTGACTTTGGCTCAGGTCATGATCTCGTGCCTCACGATCCGAGCCGCGTGCTGGGCTCTGTGCTGACAGCTCAGAGCCTGGAGCCTTCTTTGGATTCTGTGTCTCCCTCTCTCTCTGACCCTCCCCCTCGAGTGCTGTGTGTGTGTGTGTGTGTGTGTGTGTGTGTGTGTCTCTCTCTCTCTCTCTCTCTCCCCCTGCCTCAAAAATAAAATAATTACATAGCAAACTAAACATTGCTGGGGGAAGGGAGACATCACACCAATGCCTGAAAGTGCTAATTGCAAGTTCGTTTTAAATGCACGGTTCACCCCACAACAGAATAAAGAAAACTCCCAAGGGTAGAAATAAAACACGTGGCTACCCTGGGAAGTAATGCAGAGGCCAGAGTTTAACAACCACTAGGGTGAGGGAGCAGAGGGGCCCTGAACCCAGGAAAGTGTGGAGCTGAACTGAGACACCATTCCTTGCCATATAAATGACCTCCAGAATTTGCCTGATAATTCTTTTCCCATCTTCTACTTTCAACTTTCCTGAGTCCTGATGTTTTATATAGGTTTCTTTTAGAGAACAGGTAGCTATGTTTTGAAACTCAACGTAACAATCTTTGTTTTTTAACTAGTGAGTTTAATACATTTTATATTTGTTATAGTGACTGATAAATTTGTATTTGTTCCTACCATCTTATTTTGTACTTGCCATTTACATGGATTTTCTGTGTCTGGGAAAGACAAATTAGTGGAACAGAAAAGCCCAGCCATAGACCCACACATATACAGATCCTGCACTTCTCACAAAGGAGTGGTCTTTTCCAAAGCTAGTAGTGGAACAATTGGGTACCCATACAGAAAAACAATAAAATCAAACTAAACCCTCACCTTACACTATAATAAATAAAAAAGCAAAACAACAAAAACAAAAATACCAAAGAACTATGTGGGTTATAGACAATGTAAAAGGCAGATCTATAAAGGTTGAAAAGATAATAGAGGAAAATTATCTTCATTACTTCATGAGAGAAACCTTTCTTAAACAGGATAAAAAGCACTGACCACACACATACAAAAGCGAATTAAATTTTACTTTATAAACACTTGTTTAGGGGCGCCTGGGTGCCTCAGTCCGTTAAGTGTCTGACTTCAACTCAGGTCATGATCTCACGGTTCGTGGGTTCGAGCCCCGTGTCAGGCTCTGTGCTGAATGCTTGCTCAGAGCCTGGAGTCTGATTTGGATTCTGTGTCTCCTTGTCTCTGCCCCTCCCGACTCAACCTCTGTCTGTCTTTCTCTCAAAAATAAATAAATGTACAAAATTAAAAAAAAAAAAAACTTATCAAGATACCCCAACAAAGAGTAAAACACATGTAGAGAATCAAAGAATATATTTGAAATACATACACATATGTCTAAATGCACATATACCCAAAATATAAGGCATACCTCAGAGATATTGCAGGTTCGATTCCAGACCACCACAATAAAGCACCTATCTCAATAAAATGAGTCAAATAAGTATTCTGGCTTCCCAGTACATATAAAAGTTATGTTTTTATACTATACTATAGTCTATTAAGAAAGAATATAAGAGTATTAGGTCTTAAAAAACGTATATACCTTAATTTAAAAATACCTTATTGCTAAAAAATGCCAACCATCATCTAAGTTTTTAGTGAGTTGTAACCTTTTTGATGGTGGAGGGTCCTGACTCAATGCTGATGGCTGACTGACCAGGGTAGTGGCTGCTGAAGGTTGGGTGGCTGCGGCAACTTCTTAAAATAAGACAATGGTGAAGTCTGCTGCTTCGATGGACTCTTCCTTTCATGAAGGAGTTCTCTGTACCATGAGATGCTCTTTGATAGCATTATACCCACAATAGAAATACTTTCAAAGTCTTTCAGTCCTCTCAAACCCTTCCACTGCTTTATCAGTTAAGTTTATGTCATAGTCTAAATCCTTTGCTATCATTTCAAGAGTCTTCACAGCATCTCCCCCAGGAGATTCCGTCTCAAGAAACCACTTTCTCTGCTCCTCTGCAAGATGTACCTCCTCATCAGTTTGAGTTTGATCCTGAGATTACAGTCATGCAGTCCCATCTTCGGGCTCTGCTTCTGATTCTAGTTCTCTTGTTATTTCTATCACATCTGCAGCTACTTCCTGCCCTGAGGTCTTCAGCCCTTCAAAGTCTACACGAGGGTTACAATCAACTTCTTCTAGATTCCTGCTAATGTTGCTATTTTGACTTCTTCCCATGAATCACGAATGTTCTTGATGTCATCTAGAATGGTAAATCCTTTCCAGGGGTTTTCAACTGACTTTTCTCAGATCCATAGAGGAATCACTATCTATAGCAGCACAGCCTCATGAAATGTATTTCTTAAGTAGTAAGAAAATCCTGATCCATGGGCTGCAGAACGGATGTGGTGTTAGCAGGCATGAAAACATTAACCTTGTACATCTCCATCAGACCCCCCAGGCCACCAGGTGCAACATCAATGAGCAGTAATATTTTGAAATATTTTTTTAAAAATATTTATTTATTTTTGAGAGAGAAAACCCAAGTCGGGGGAGGGACAGAGAGAAAGGGAGACACAGAATCTGAAGCAGACTCCAGATGTGGGGCTTGAACTCACTGTGAGATCATGATCTGAGCCAAAGTGGGATGCTTAACCAGCCCAGGCACCCCTGAAATAATAATTTTTTTTCTTTTTTTTTCTTTTTACTCTAAGCAGGTCTCAACAGTCGGCTTAAAATATTCAGTAAACCATGTTATAAACAGTTGTGCTATCATCCAGGCTTTGTTGTTCCATTTACAGAGCACAAGCAGAGTAGATTTAGCATAATTCTTAAGGGCCCTAGCATTCTTGAGTGGTAAATGAGTTGTGGCTTCAACTTAGTCACCAGCTGCATTAGCCCC
The DNA here is from genome assembly GCA_028646485.1 of Cryptoprocta ferox. Classification (NCBI taxonomy): domain Eukaryota; kingdom Metazoa; phylum Chordata; class Mammalia; order Carnivora; family Eupleridae; genus Cryptoprocta; species Cryptoprocta ferox. Next base: position 106,164,362 of record CM053575.1, on the reverse strand, counting down.
TCAACAAGAGTCGGCCTGTCCCGTGAAGACTGGAAGCCAGGCACGCATTTCTCTCTACCAATCAAAGTCCTAGATGGTACCTTCATCCAACAGATGGCTGTTTCATCTACATCGAAAAGTTGTTTAATGTAGCCACCTTCACTGTCTTAGCTCGATCTTCTGGATAGCTCGCTGCCGCTTCTACACCAGCACTTGCTGCTTCAACTTGCATGTCAATGTTGCGGAGACAGTGTCTTCCCTTAAACATCAAAAGCCAGCCTCTGCTAGCTTCAAACTTTGCTTCTGCAGCTTACCCCTCTCTCTTATACTTCAAAGAATAGAAGAGAGTCAGGGCCTTGCTCTGGATTAGGTTTTGACTTAAGGGCATGTTGGGGCTGGTTTAGTCCTCTATTCAGACCACTAGAAGTTTCTCCACATCTGCAGTAAGGCTGATTTGCTTTTATCATTTGTGTGTTCACTGGAGTAGCACTTTTAATTTCTGTCAAGAATTTCTCCTTTGCACTCATCTGGTGCAAGAGGCCTAGCTTTCAGCCTATCTCAGCTTTAGATGTGACATCCTCACTAAGCTTAATCATGTCTAGTTTTTTGTTTAAAGTGAGAGACATGCCACTCTTCCTTGAACACTTAAGAGGCCATAGTAGGGTCATTAAGTGGCCTAATTTCAATATTGTTGTGTCTCAGGAAATAATAGGCAGCCCAAATTAGAGGGAGAGAGATGAGGAAACAGCTGGTCAATGGAGTAGTCAGAACACATACAACATTTATCAACTAATTTCACCATTTCAGGAGTGCCTAGCTGGCTCAGTTAGTATAGCACACAACTTTTGATTTTAGGGTCACGAGTTCAAGCCCCACATTAGGCGTAGAGCTTACTTAAAAAAAAAAAAAAAATTCACCATTTCACATGGGTATGGTTCGTGGTACCCCAAAACAATTACAATAGTAACATCAAAGATCACTGATCACCGTAACAAACATAAATGACAAAGTCTGAAATATTGGGAGAATTTACCTTATGACAGACACAAAGTGAGCAAAGGTTGCCAGAACCCTTCAATTTGTTAAAAAAAAAAAAAAATGCAGTATCTGCAAAGCACAATAAAACGTAAAGACCTTTTCATCATATTCCATACGTCCTTTACGCTCTTCCATCTTCTCTATCCTTCTGCCTCTCAGTGCTTTAGCCTGAATTTTTTTTATCTTTCACTTCACTAATTTTCTCATCAGCTGTATCTATGCTGTTCACTGAGTTCCTAATAATCCGTTCTTGTGTTTTTCAGTTTCAGAATTTCTAATTCATTATTTCAAATCTCAAAGTTACCAATTTTGTCTTTAATTCTTCTAACACATTAATCACAGATTTATTAAGTTCATGATTGATAATTCAAGTATCTCTGCTTGTCCTATGGGTAGGTTTCTATTGTCAATTTTTCCTCTTGGTTTCCAGTTGCATTTTATCTTTTCATGTGCCTATTTTTTACCGAATGTTGGACACTGTATGTATATAAAAAATATAGAGGGGTACCTAGGTGGCTCAATCGGTTAAGTGTCCAACTCTTGATTTCAATTTCAGCTCAGGTCATGATCCCACGGTTTGTGAGATCAAGCCCCACATCGGGGCTCTGCGCTAACAGTGCAGAACCTGGTTGGGATTCTCTCTCTCCCTCTCTCTCTCTCTGCCCCTCCTCCACTCACGTGCACACTCGCTCTCTCTCAAATAAACATTTTTTTAAAAATTATAGAGACAACCGAGGCGCCTGGGTGGCTCAGTTGGTTAAGCGTCCGACTTCAGCTCAGGTCATGATCTCACAGTTCCTGGGTTCGAGCCCCGCATCCGGCTCTGTGCTGACAGCTCAAGCTGGAGCCAGTCTTTGGATTCTGTGTCTCCCTCTCTCTCTGACCCTCCCCTGCTCACACGGTCTCTGTCTCCCAAAAATAAATAAAAAACAAAAAAAAATTTTTAATAAAATAAAAAATAAATAAATAAAAATTATAGAGACAACCTGAGGCCATGGATGATGTTATTCAGAAAAGTTTTACTTTTGCTTCTGGCAGGAAAACAGGGTGGGGACACGAGGAACCCCAGACCACTTTCATGTAATTCAGAATTGAACAGATTGAAAAACTGGGCTTTAGCCCCTGTAAAGACTAGTCTACTTCTGTTTCACCCTTACTCCTACAATTTAGGCCCTGAGGGAACCAACCCAAAAACCTAGAGTTTCCCAGGGCCCTCTACCTTGACAGGCTCTAATTCCAATTTCTTGTCCTCCCTGACATCCGTATTTTGAAAACTCTACTCAGCCTTTCAACTGTCACTTCCAGAATCAGCCATAACCTCACGGGCAAGGCAGCCTCAAACGTCAGGCAAACTTCTCAGAGCTTTCCTTATCTTCCAGAAACGGCCTCATAATTCCTTACTGTCTTCACAGCTTGAGTGTCTTCTGGTTTTTCTAGTTATCAGCAATATATTTGGTTGAAACTTACCTCCTAACATTGTTTACCAGTAGGAGAAGCAAAGTGTGACACCTTGCTTTTTACTTCACATTTAAAAACATCGATTTCTTCCTCTTGTCAACAAAAGCTCATTATAAACTTTTTTGTGATGTCTAGATGATTCCATTCTATGAATATACCATAACATAACTCAAACATCCCCCCCCTTTAACATTTACATTGTTTTCAAGTCTTTACTGTTCCACGGACCACTGTGATGGACATCACTGTGCATGTTACTCTTCTACACATTAGATTATTTCCTTAGGATAGATGCCCCAGAAGTGGAAACAAGAGGTCCATCTAGAATAACTATAGAATTCCCATTTAATAACTAATCATCAATGACTCCTCAAATGAGGAGTAAGACAATAAATTTTTAAAGCTAGGTATTTTATTCTCTGTACGCCATTTCCTGAACTCTTGAAAAATAGTCCCATATAATCCTACCAAATAAACACAAGCTGCATCAATAAAAATATCTGATGTATGAATATTTTAACAGTGTTTTAGGAAGCTGCTCATCCCATCAAAGGTTTAAGCCAAAAGGGAACATAAACATAGCCAAGAAAAAAAAGACTCTACCTCAGAAGACAACTATATTCTAAGTGTGAGAGTTAAGAACTCATATCAATAAGTCTCCAATTTACAAGTGTTACATTCCAAAACCTCATTTGTAAGTCAGTTGTTTATAATTCAGAATGTATTTTTACAGTGTATTTATAATAAAAATAATTAAAATGATAGCTTCCTCACGTTAGTCCATGGAGGGAGTAAGGGAGTCTGACAAGAAGACTAAGAGATCAAGACCCAGCAAAGACTACACGAGGTATATAACTAAAGGCTTTTATTTTCAGAGGAAACTGGACATGATTTATATGGAGAAAGAATCAGAAGAGAAAAAGATAAATGAAAAGCTAGGGTTTCTGGCAAGACAACAGGGAATGACATCTACAACACAGAAACACTAAACACCATTAAAAGAAAGGACACCTCCCCTTCCTCTCAAACAGAAGAAAGGCTGGGAGGGCAGGTTCAGAGATAAATTCAGAGATAAATTCAGCAGTAAGCTGAAGGCTGTCCTGATGGTTTTGACTTTCCTCAGTGCACGTATTCAACAAATATACGCCAAGCACTGGGATAAAGAAGTGCAAAGACAACATGCCTGGATCCGAGAGCAATCAGGCAATAAACTATATAAAAGAAATTTAAAAAATACAAGGTTCTAAGACCTGAAACCATAAAACTTCCAGAAGGACATACAAGTGGCAAGCTCCTTGACATTGGTCTTGATGAGGATTTTTTGGATCTGATTCCGAAAGCAAGGGCAAAAAAGCAAAAATAAATGGTGCAACATCGAACTAAAAGTTCCTGCACAGCAAAGGAAACCATCAATAAAACGAAAAGGCAACCTACTGAATGGGAGGAGATACTTGCCAATCATGTATCTGATAAGGGGTTAATATGCAAAACATGTGAAGAACACCTATAGCTCAATAAAAAAAAATATTTTTTAATCTTGATTTTCACGTGGGCAAAAGTCTCAATAGACATTTTTCCCAAGAGACATACAGATGGCCAATAGGCACATGATCAACATCACTAATCATCAGGGAAATGCAAATCACAACCACAATGACATATCACCTTATACCTGTCAGCATGGCTAGTATCAAAAAGAAATGTGTTGGCAAGGATGTAGAGAAAAGGGAACCCTCATGCACTCTTGGGTGGGAATGTAAACTGGTGCAGTCATATGGAAAATAGTATGGAGGTTCCTTAAAAAATTAAAACTAGAGGGGTGCTTGGGTGGCTCAGTCAGTTGAGCATCCGACTCTTGGTTTCGGCTCAGGTCATGATCTCACGGTTCGGGAGTTCAAGCCCCACATCAGGCTTTGCGCGGACAGTGCAGAGCCTGCCTGAGATTTCCTCTCTCCCCCTCTCTCTGCCCCTCCCCTGCTCTGTCTCTCTCTCTCAAAATAAACTTAAAAATTTTTTTTGATTAAAAATAGAACTACCATAGAATCCAATAATTCCCCCTCCAGATATTTATCGGAAGGAAACAAAAAACTAATTTGAAAAGATACATCTCTATGCTCACTGCAGCATGATTTACAATAGCCAACATATGGAAACAATCTAAGTGTCCACTGATGGATGAATCAATACAGAAGATCTAGTATGGGGCACCTGGGTGGCTCAGTCAGTTAAGTGTCCGACTTTTAAGTTCAGGTCATGATCTCATGGTTCGTGTGACTGAGCCCCGCATCGGGCTCTGCACTGACAATTGGGAATCTCTCTCTGCCCCTCCTGTACTCACACGCACACACTCTCTCTCTCAAAATAAATAAACATGTTTAAAAAATAAAAAAGTGTAATCCAGAATTAAGAACTTAAAAAAGATATATAAGCACAAGAGAATACTACTCAGCCATAAAAAAGAATAAAATCTCACCATCTCTGACAACATGGATGGACCCTGAGGGTATTCTGCTGCGAAATAAGCCAGACAGAGAAAGACAATACCATATGATTTCACTTATATGTAGAATCTAAAAAATAAAACCAGCAAATAAAACTCATAGATAGATACAGAGAACAAACTCACGGTTGCCGGGGGGGGGGGGAGGGGGGCGTTGGGAGGTCAGCAAAATGACTGGAGAGAGTAAAAAAGTATAAACTTCAGTCATGGGAATATAATGTACAGCTTGGGAACTATAGTCAATAATACTCTACTGCATACTTGAGAGTTGCTAAGAGTAAATCTCAAAAGTTCTCACTGTAAGAAAAAAAATTTTGTGAGGACAGGTTTGTAATTCTGTATGGTGACAGATGGTAACTATACTTATTGTGGTGATCGTTCTGTAATGTACACAAATACAGAATCATTATGTTATACACCTGAAACTAACAGAATGTTACATATCAATTATACTTTAATATAAAGAAAAATATCACGGGCGCCTGGGTAGCAGTCAGTTAAGCATCCGACTTCGGCTCAGGTCATGATCTCGCAGTCCAGGAGTTCGAGCCCTCCATCGGGCTCTGTGCTGACAGCTCAGACAGAACCTGGAACCTACTTCAGATTCTGTGTCTCCCTCTCTCTGCTTCCCCCCGCCCCCCGCCTCCCACTCACTCTCACACTCTCACACTCACACTCTCTCTCTCTCTCAAAAATAAACTTAAAAAAAATTTTTTTTTAAAGAAAAATATCACCCTCTATGCAAAGAATTAGAGTAATATAGTAAGAAAATGCTGAACAACTCCTCCAGGCCAGTGAATAGGGAAAGTTTCTCTGAGATGAATCTGAACTAAAAGTTGAAATTACACAAAGGAGCTAGCCATGTAGTATCAGCAGAAGAAGAGCCCAGAGGGCAGATCATCTTTAAGCCCAAAAGTGGGAACAGGTCTTCATCTGTTTGAAGAATAAAAAGATCAGGGACTCTAAAATGGAGAGAGCAAAGTGGAGAGAGCAAGAGATAGATGTGGAATAGGCAGGGAATTAACAAGGAGACATTACAATAAAGCCTAAAATACAAGCTTTTTAAATTTTCAATTAAAATTAAAAATTAAAATTATCTGCAAAAACAGAGATAATACCTACCTCACAATAAACACTTATGAAAGGCCTGCACAGCTTCCAATAAAGTAGGCACTCAATATGTTAGTTTCCCTCCCCATTTCCATACAACTTGACTAGGCTTATTTACAGGGTCGGCAAGAATTATGTATTGAAGATGAGTGGTAGATAGCACATCACCCTTTGATGACTCCCAGAAACTGGTACCATTAGTCCTACCACCTTGGTTCATGCCACTCCAACTTGCCAATCCTGCATGCTCCCCAAATGATGACCAAAGGATAGAGAAAAGGCAGCAGGCCACCCAAGAATAGGGTGACCTACAATCTGCAAAAGCTACAGTAATCACCCCTTCAAAGGCACAAATCCAGCAGAGCAGAGCTCCCAATAAGAGTTTAAATTTATATCCAGGGCTATAAACACCAACCCACATGTTCTCCTTATTTAAAGGTAAATGCACTGGGGTCCTTGGGTGGCTCAGTCAGTTAAGTGTCCAACTCTTGATTTCGGCCCAGGTCATGATCTCACAGTTGCCCGAGTTCGAGCCCCACATCGGGCTCCACGCCGACAGTGCAAAGCCTGCTTGGGATTCTCTGTCTCCCTCCCTTTCTGCCCCTTCCCCACTCACACTGTTTCTCTCAAAATCAACAAACATAAAAAAAATTTTTAAAAAGGAAAGTAAATGCATTAACTTCTCAAAATTTAGGTTAAAATGCAATTATTTGCCTAATACCTCTGGAAAAAAGACATGCTTCCTTCCAACAGAACGAAAATAAAATTGCTTAGTCTTACATACAATGCCCGACCTATAATATGTAATCAGTAAATGTGTATGACAATTTATTGAAAAATATATCACTGCTCATGACATCCAGATTTAAAATATCATGCATTTAAAAAATGTCTCCAAAACACTTGATTTGCTTGCATTTTCAAGCTGGTACCATGTACTTCCCACAAATATTTGTCCCTCCTTCAAATGTGACCTTGTAAAGATCATTTGTAGATTAAATGTCTGCTTTTCTCAAGATTTTTTTGAGATGAGTCATCACATGACCAGGGAAATCAGTATTCCATCACCAACACTTGAGTTTTTAACACCAATGCAAACCATAAAGAAAATATATAGGGAAACCCACTCTTTTGATGTTAAAATCTTCTAGAAAGAAAAAGAAATACCCTAAATATGTATAACCTCCAGAAAACAAGTTCAAAAAAGGCTCTGTGAATAATTCAAGTCAATAGTTAACAAACTTCAAAAGCTAAAACACCCTGCCTTTTTTACTTCGTGAACTTGAAACCAGCAGTCATAGTTAAAGCATAAATGGATACTCCGAGCTTAAAAAAACATTCACCAAAAAATTTCCAAAAAGATAAAGTATTTTCCTGCTTAGTGTGTCCTCCATTTGGCCAACTTTACTTTGCCTTCCGAGCCTTGCAATAGCACAAATGGCTCCCTTTTGTTTACTTCTGCCTGTACATTTACAACGTCACTCCACACAATGCCAAAAAGAAACGTGCTTAGCTCTGGGAAAGCAACAGCACCCTTGTACAGCTGCCATACAGTCCATTCATAAGAGCTTTCTCATTGGCCTCGCTCCCCCCTCTGCTTTTGCCAAGGCTCAATGGTCAATAGAAAAAAAAATTTGGAAAGTGCTATGGTCACAATAAAGAGGAATAAAATTATGCTTGGAAGTAGCTAAATTTTTAAAAGGGAAAAGGTACCAAGAACAGTGCCTAAACCTAATTCTACTCTGAACACAGACTCCTTTCAAACACCAAGGAATGTGAATTTCTAATTAGGCAGAAAACTCTAAGCATATAGGACTATGAATGACTAAGTATTTATCTCTATAGACCTCAACTTATCCATGGAAGTTTTTTCATCTTCAACTTTTTTGTATGTTAAAACGTGATTCAGGGTGCCTGGGTGGCTCAGTTGGTTAGGCATCCATCCAACTTCAGCTCAGGTCATCTCACAGTTCACAGGTTTGAGCCCCGCATTGGGCTCTGTGTTGATAGCTCGGAGCCTGGAGCCTGCTTCAGATTCTGTGTCTCCCTCTCTCTCTGCCCCTCCCCTGCTCGTGCTCGCTCTCAAAAATAAATAAACGCTTAAAAAATTTTAACGTGATTAAAATAAGCTTTATACTTTAAAAAGGAGTATTCGGTTTGTTGAGTTCAACATACAACATAAAATCTGATCACGGTTTTAAAAGGCTCCATATTGCTCAAGAGAGCAGGAGATATACTGGGAAGGACACCATGTCTTGGAAACCTGGGATCTAGCCTGATGACCAACATTAACTGGCTCTGTTGACATTAGTAAGTTTATTCACCTCTCTGGGTCTCAATTTCTGCCTCTATAAATGAAATCAATTAATTCCTAAAGCTTCGTTAAGTGTTTCTTAGTGCTTTATTAAAGCTTAAAGTTTTAGAAACTCATCAACACAGAAACTTGAAGAGATTTAATTTTTACAAGTATAAATATACAGTGAAGCTTTTAAATGTTTTCTAAAGAAATCAGAAACCTATACTTTTTTTTTTTTAAAGAAACATCATAACTAGATAATGGTGAAAAGAAAAAGGCTTTTACTTCTAATTACTATTCTCCATTATTGATTTATCAAAACTCCATTCAGGGACTTGAACTGTAATTACTAAACACTTCTCAAATACCACCCAACACTATTTATTTAAGACACTATGACACTTATAACTAATTACCAATTATCATTACTTTCATTTATCACATTAACTGCAGGAAAAAAATACATCCAATGCAATATATGATATTATATATCCTACATGTGCTGATAGTTTAACCATGCAGTTTTTATACATGGATTCTATTTTTAAAGGGAAAAAAACATTCTCTATCCGGACTTGTTGGTGCAACTTTAATCCAAATACTCAGCGTGAGCTAGAGACGAGACGACTTTAGCACTGCTTTCGGATGTCAGGCCGTGACGAAGATACACCTACGGCTCAGGATGTCACAGAGGCACCACTTTGCTCTGAAGCCCTCCCCATTCCCAGTGTCCTTTCTTATGTCTTCAGGGACTAGTCACGGTTTGCCTCATGACTCCCGCAGACGCTTCCCGGAGCCTCTGTATGCCTTCAGTGGTATCACCGGGTTCTGAGTACATGGATTCATCTTTACCTCCCCAGCACCAAGCACACAGCTGGAGTTCAGGAAAAGTGTGACTGTGGACAGATGCCACCCTAATTTTCACCTAAGGTAATAAGGAATCATTTATTGCTTTTTAGTATTTATTTTGAGAGAGAGAGAGAGAGGTAGAAAGCAAGCAGGGGAGGGACAGAGAGAGGGAGAGAATCCCAAACAGACGCAGGGTCGAACACACAAACCATGAGATCACGACCTGAGTCAAAACCAAGAGTCGGACACTTACCCAACTGAGCCACCCAAGTGCCCCAAGAATCATATTTAAATCAACAAACTAAACAAGGATTGTGGTTGGAAGCAAACTTTTTGAAGGGCAATGTGCTAATATATGTATTTTTAAAACTTTAATGTGTGAGTCTTTTGACGCAGCACATTTCTAGGAGTTTATTCTCAAGAAATATTTAGAAGCTGCAAAACGGATAGTCGCTACAGCACGGTTTCTAATATTTAAAATGAGAAATAAGTAGAAGATTATCAATACAAGGGGCGACTGGGTGACACAGCTGGTTAAGCATCTGACTATTTCAGCTCAGGTCGTGATCTCAGGGTCATGAGATTGATCCCCACGTGGGGGTTCAATGTTGAGCACGGAACCTGTTTAAGATTCTCTTTCTCCTCTCTCTGCACCTCCCCCTGCTCACTCTCTAAAAAAAAATAAAACAAAAAGATTATTAATATGAATTCATTAGATAAATATAATTATGAAATCTTATACAATCCTTAAAAAAAAAAGTCAGAGAGACCTATATGTGGTATTAACCCAAAAAAATCTCCACAATTTAGCACATTTTCAAAAAGAAAAGGATTTTAGAACCATTTTTGTTTAAAGTTCCACTTTTGAGGCACCTGGGTGGCTCAGTTAAGCGACCAACTCTTGGTTTTGGCTCAGGTCACGATTTCACAGTTCATGAGATCAAGCCCCAAGTCAGGATCTGTACTGACAGCATGGAGCCTGCTTGGGATTCTCTCTCTCTCTCTCTCTCTCTCTCTCTCTCTCTCTCTCTCTCTCTCTCGCCCCTTCCCCTCCCTCCCTCCTTCCTTCTCCCTCTCGCTCTCAAAATAAACTTAAGAAATATTCTTTTAATTTAAAAAAATCCCATTTTTGCTTAAAAATGTTTAATTCTGAATATGAATTACTTGAAATTTAGAATAATTAAAATCTTCAACATAAATAAGATAGCCTATCGCCATTTCTTCCAAAAAAAAAAAAAAATCCATCAAGCTTACCTAAAATAAAAGCAACTGTGGTATGGAGGCTTGGTACCTCAAGTGCGTCCCTTCACCAGCTTGATGGACATCACCTGGGAGCTGGTCAGCACTACAGAATCATGGGCCCGCTCAGATCCATTCAGCCTCTACATTTTTAACGAGATCCCCAGATGGCCTGAATTCATGTCAAAGTCTAAGAAGCATTTGTTTCTAAGAAATCACTTAACGGAGTCTGAATACCAGGTCAAGATCCACAGAAAAACACAAAGGTATCAGATGGGTGACTTAGGTTACTTAATCTCTCTGAATCTCAGTTTCATTCTCCTAAAACACACACTTTGAGATTTCTGATGTATCAGCAGATGTGAAATTGTAAACTGGGCTACAATACAAGGAATGATTAGAACTCAGCTATCAGTCTTAAGGAGTAAATGCTAAGGAGTCAGTAACTTGCTCAAGTGGGTAACTCTTTCAAGGGCAATGCTGTCCATCTAACCTCAGAGCCACTTAGGGAAAGGGATAAGGATGGAATGTAAGCTATAGATGCCAAGTACCTCTGGAAAGGTAGTCATGGAGGGTATGAGAGTAAAAGGGGAGTTTGACATTTAGTTCTGCATTAAATTGTTTTTCACAAAGAGTGTTCTGCCTAGATACTGCTATGCAAAGTGGGTTAAGAAAGGAAGAGGCGGGAACTAGGATCCCATCCCATCCACTGAAGTACCAATAAGCTGGCCTCATTTAAGACTTTCTCGTGGCTGATCCGAGAGTCAGAGGAAAGGTAGTGACCGGTGGTGGTTCTGAGAAGGAGCCCAGGCAGCAGAGTCTGCTAAGAAGGACTCATCATCCATCCCAAAGGCTGCAGACAGGAGACCCAGAGTCGTCTGTGGATTTCTCCTGAAGGAATCGCGGGAGCATCTATGATAGCAGCACCAAATTTTCCCAGGGCTTGAAATCTGCACCCTTTTCCCCTCCTCCTTTTGGAAGCTGCTGCAGGAAGGAACACTGTGGGGACAGAGCTGAGGCTGGCTTCCAGTGCTCCTGGTTGACTACTCCCACCTATTTCCTTCCAGCACAAAATGTGCTAATCATGAAAACATTTCACAATTGACTTGCTTGTCATAATCCCCCTACTTCCAACAGACCTAACGTAGATCAGAATTAACAACTTCATTAAAAAATGCAATTGAAGCTTAGGCCTAGTTTTCAAACTACTACTTAATTTGTTTTCATGGTCTAGGTTAATCATTAGGGAAATGTGTTTTCACAGCATAAACGTTAATTATGTCATGTTTGAATATAACATGAACTCCATCAGAAGTGAAGAGTAAGGGACCCATTTGCCCATGATGTATCAGGTTTAGTGTATGTATACTAAAAAACATACCAACAACATACTAAAAACAGGTTTACTACCAAAAATCAAATACTCCAGTGAAGAACAGGGCAGAAGACATGAACAGACACTTTTCCAAAGAAGACATCCAGTGGCAAAGAGACAAATGAAAAGATGCTCAACATTGCCCATCATCAGGGAAATAAATACAAACCAAAACCAAAATGAGATACCACCTCACACCAGTCAGAATGGTTAAAATTAACAACTCAGGAAACAACAGATGTTGGCGAGGATGTGGAGAAAAGGGAACCCTATTGCACTGTTGGTGGGAATGCGAACTGGAGCAGCCACTCTGGAAAACAGTGGGGAAGTTCCTCAAAAAATTAAAAATAGAACTATCTTGGGGCGCCTGGGTGGCTCAGTCGGTTAAGCGTCCGACTTCGGCTCAGGTCATGATCTCACAGTTCGTGGGTTCGAGCCCTGCATCAGGCTCTATGCCGACAGCTCAGAGCCTGGAGCCTGCTTCAGATTCTGTGTCTCCCTCGCGCTCTCTCTCTCCACCCCGCCCCCCTCTCATGCTCTGTCTGGTCTCTTAAAAATAAACATAAAAAAAATTTTTTTTTAAATAGAACTATCTTCGACCCAGCAACTGTACTACTAGGAATTTATCCAAAGGATACAACAATGCTGATTCGAAGGGTCACATGTACCCCAATGTTTATAGCAGAGCTAGCAACCATAGCCAAATTATGGAAAGAGCCCAAACATCCATCAACTGATGAATGGATTAAGAAAATGTGGTACATATATATATATATATATATATATACAATGAAATAATACTCAACAATGAAAAAGAACGAAACCTTGCCATTTGCAACAACGTAGGTGGAACTGGAGGGTATTATGCTAAGCGAAATAAGTCAAAGAAAGGCAGATATCACAGGATTTCACTCATATGTGGGATCTCAGAAACTTAACAGATGATCATAAGGGAAGAGAAGGAAAAATAAGATAAAAACAGAGAGGGAGGCACACCATAAGAGACTCTTAAATGCAGAGAACAAACTGAGGGTTGATGGGGGTGGGGACAATGGGTGATGGGCATGAAGGAGGGCACTCATCAGGATAAGCACTGGTTGTTATATCTAACTGATGCATCACTGGGTTCTACTCCTAAAGCCAAGACTACACTGTATGTTAAAAAAACAAACAAAAACAAAACAAGGTTTACTACAGCAAGAGTTACCAAAAACTTTAGCCAAAGCTACAAAATGAACAGATTCTCTTCTCCCCTGGTCCAATCTCATTTTTATTCTATTTACCTTTCAAAATTTCTATTATGAATCACATGAAATGCTCAAGTGAGCTCATATTTCATATGCAATCATGAAGAATTTTACATCCTTTGGGGGAGTTCTTAACAGGATAAAAACAACACAATCATGCTTTACAACGACTGTATGTTACCTTTATAACCGAAAAAGGTAAAACTACTTTAAGTAAATGATACTTTAATTCAGCACTGAAAAAAAGAGATTCCTCGGGCTCCTGGGTGGCTCAGTCAGTTAGGCTTCCAACTCTTGATCTTGGCTCAGGTCATCATATGCTTCGTGACACGAAGCCCCCAAGTCGGCCTCCTCACTGACAACACAGAGCCTGCTTGGGGTTCTCTCTCTCTCTCCCTCTGCCCTCCCCCACTCTCGCTTTCTCTCTCTCATAATAAACAAACATTAAAAGAGAGATTCCCCCCTACTTAATCATACAGAAAATGTTTTGACCTCATTTTATTTTGTTAAATGCCTGCACTTCATTCAGCAAGTAGCACATGTTAGGCCCAGGAACTGAAATTAAGACCAAGCCTTGGTCCTGAAGAGCTCTAGTGGAGGGAGAAACAGATGAAAAAGTAATAAATACTACCAGATAACACAAATTAAGTATAAGAGAAAATGAAGTAAAACAGCCTCTGTGACCACCATGCAAAGTTAACTAGTACACGTTAATTTGAAGAGATACAAACACTGAACTTGAAAGTAGGTAACAGATATTTCACTGGTTGGCATTAAATGCTACCTTAATATTCAAGAGAATGTCTACTTTGCTTGAGTGTGTTAATGGTGGAACGTGTGTGTGCGTGAGGATTATTGTATACCTACACAGGTCACTTTCTGAATGGCTTCTGTTACTGAGGCTTTGTTGGATACCTGAGAAGGTACCGTATGCAGGAAATCGCCAAGCTTCAGAAGGGGGGTTATCCTGGATTCCAAGTCAGCCTCCACCATTAACTCAATTAAATTACGTAACGTCTCTGAGCCTACGTGTCTCCATCTATGAAACAGAGATGATACCACCAAAGGGCTACTGCAAGAAATAAGTTTAATGTAATTAAAACGTATTCCCACCCCAACACCTTTTCTTTTCAGTTATTCCTTCGGAACACACAAAGCAATTTAAATATTTACAAAGCTCTTACTATTATACAAGTCCTCATGACTGGACACTGCAGGAAGATAAGCAGATTATATAGCTGCTGTCCTCACGGAGTTTACAATCTCAAGAGGTTAAGATAAACACAGAAGTAATACGTACAGAAGAAATGTTTCACTTAAGAGATCTCGTGTCACTGTGTACATACTTAACATAGTCACTTATCACTGTAATATAATCTCCTGGAGTGTAAGAATTTACACCTAGCACTAGGCTTGGGACTTAGAATAGGAAGGAAGGAAGGAGGGAAGGAAGGAGTCCAATGAAATACACTGAATCATAAATTCTAATTAGTGCCCCTTACTTCCAAAATATAGGAAGTTACTCAAGGTACTTTTGGGGCGGGGGGGGGGGACAGGGGTGGGACAAAC